>WITN01000347.1:0-86166 GCA_015025155.1 Lactarius quietus | reverse complement strand
CAACCTCATACGTCATCTATAAGTTAGCATCTTCATGGTTATACGATTCTCACGGTTTCTCACGGCGGCTGTTGACTGTGAATACTTATATGCTAGAAACGCTAGAATGGTAGTAATTTACAATGGCCCATAGATTCAGACGTCCTGGTTCTGGAACGTACACAGGGAAAATTAGAACACCTTTCCTCGTCTTTGCACCCGCCACCCTTCTACTTTCAATCCCCGCGGAGACCTTCCTAGCACTTTCCTAGCCCCCTCCCATTACCTCTCAAATGTTCTCTCCCACTCACCCCTTATTCGTAGACGTAGCATAGAATCCCACTAGTCGTATCCATCACGTCATCGATTGACTTCCGGAACATTCCATCCGCTTCATCGTCGAACTCAGCTGCACACACGTTCAGTTTAGCTCCCAGGGTTAGTGCGCAAAGAGAAAACCTTACGTTGAAATGGAGGAGCGCCGTTAGGATACTGCTCGTATAACTCCACGCTTTGGAGGGCTTGGACAGAGCCACCAAAGAAACTTTTGGCATTCTCAGGGTTGAGGCCCTGCCAGTCATACCATACTTTATCAACCATCTGCCGCCGAGGAGAGCGAATCGTTAGTGAAGGCCGCATTGCAGTTGTTATGGGGCTTACGGCATGGTGCATCCAAAAGAGGGGTTCTGAACAATGCAGCGATGTAAGACAGGGAAGAATTTTGCACGCGGACTTACCGATAGGGACCATGTCTGTCCTGGGTGCAGTTTAATGGAGCGTTCTCTGGACAGGTTCCAGCCATATCGCTAAGAACGTTTGGAGTGAGAAGGGTCAAGTAACGTGTGACCAAGAAGTAGCAGTTCACCCTCCCATGATCCAGTGGACGGCGCTGTGAGCGCCCTGATTTAACACACCGATTAGAAATCCAGTGGTCAGTCAAAAAATTATCACCTCAAGTGCCTCAAATGCCTTTTGAAAGCCCTTGTAGTCCCCATCTGGCGTATGAAGGAGTTTTTCGATTTCAGGGGCTAGGAACGAGGAGTTGCTTCCTTCTGGGGCTGCGTAGCGAACGCATTGAGCGCCGGAGAAGGTGCGTCACGGCCGGAGTGTGAAGTTGCGGCGCAGGTATGAGGCGAAGGATACGAGAGATGGAGAGTACTGAAGCCCCCATCGGTCACGCTAAAATCCGCATTCGCATCGCCCCAACCGCCTAGTCCACTTTCAGGATTCGAGTCCTCCCAAAAATTCGATTCGTAGAAGTGAGGAGCATCTGCAATCGTGAGTTTGTTGAACGTTCAGGAAGCCTAACGGAACCGCCAATTGTCCAATTCCAATATGGAGAGACCCGGTGTACCCGCACTGCTTCTTGAGTGCTTGTTCGAAAGAAAACAAATACAGCGGTGAAAAGAAGGAATAGGCATCAGAAAAACCTCCCGCGCTAGCGAGAGATAAGTGGAAAGTTTTTTATCACTAATCGAGAAACACAGCTAACGGGTTACTAAGTCGCGCTAAAGATCGATAACGACTAGCGATCAGCGCAAACGAAAATCAATTGCTAATTTGCTACGAAAAATGAAGAAAGGTATCTCGCAACTAAACGATTGATGTAGAAACTGTGGCATAACTCCAACACCGAAAAGGACTTCCCAACCGGGGTGTCTGCCCAAAGCGCGGGAAAAGGTGAACGCTCGATAGGTGCTGTCCACAGGTACGACACTGGCGATGCGTCGTCCGTTCCGAGCTAACCGTGATACTTTGTATAGATTACTGTCCCTATCCGGAGTCGTAGGAATGCGAGAACCACTCGACATACGCGAGATGGGTGGGCACGGTAGCGTCCGAAGATGGGAAGACGAGGTATTATTTTGCTTGGAAGTTGGAATACAACTCGAACCTGAGCGACTCGCAAACCTGAGCAGTAGTTAGATACAATCGTGATTGCCACATAATGGGAACTGCCTTTTTTCCTGTGAGCACCCTCTTGGAGCCACTACCGCTCCGAACGATGACTGTATCGAAACGCGACGTATTGGGCGCCCGCGTGTGTCTCTCTGCCCCGGCCGAGCATGAATGGTATCGATAACTTCGGAATCGCCTGTTGAGACAAAATTTGATTTTTGGTAGACGGGGACGGTCTGGAATGGTAGCAAGGTGTTTTCGGCCAGATCTTTTAATGCTGCTGTGAGGCATCAGGGTGGTTGATCCGAGCAATGAAATCTGCGAGAGCATCCTGGAAATCCCATGCTCCGTACTTGTTGGCGATATCATTGAAAGAAACCGCCTTCAACGTCGGATTTAGCGCCATTTGGGTAGTGCGTGGGACTGTACTGGGGGACCTTCTGGAGTCGAGACTTGGTTGCACGCCGGTTGCTGAGCCTGTTGTCGCCATGCGACGAACAATGCGTGTTGTTCGACCTTCTCGCGGCGCTCATTCCAGACAGTCATTTGAGGTTCTTCATCTTTTTTATTGGTTGCGCGGTATGCATACTTCGTGTAGTCCATATGAAGACGCTCGGTTTGCTCCGTGTTGTAATTATCAGTAGTTCCAAATAGGGTAATCGAAGATTGGTAATGCAACAGACTGTGGATTTTGGGGAAATGAAAATGGTCGCGCACACCGAGATCGACAAATACATCTTTGTGTTGTGAAAGCGAGCCAGTGCATCCTCAAGCCGATTAAGAGTGTCGGATGTATGTGAGGGAAGCTGAGCAAGATATAGGAAGTCGAGGAGTGCACGCACAGACTTGATTAAACGCGCCGGGGATTCGCCAGTTGGGAGGGAAAGGTCGATAATAAGTCCCAGTAAGATCTTGCACATCTGCTTGTGTTCGAGGCCCGTGACTCGGGAAAGAATCGTGATGCCCTTGGCGAACGTTGTAATGTGGTGATTCGGAGGCATAGACTTGCAGCGTGCGTCAACGATTGTGGCACCAAAGACACTGTCACCCATGCGATCAGGTGCTTCATGACGCCTTGAAGCATCTGGTGGAGAATATCCGGGTGATCGAGATGAATATGTCGACGAGTGGAAGGGCCTCCCAGAAAGGATGGAAGACTGGCTTGAGGTCAGCCTTGCGACAAGCCGAGTGGAACGCGCGACGTCGCCTTCTGCCAGGCGAAATGTTGCCAAGACCTCGTCATAATCGCGACAGGTGACCTGAAATAATGCCAAGTTCTTCTGGAGGCACAATACACTTTGGGCACCGTCCTTGGTATGTGCAAGTGACCAGGGCTTGCTCGGGATAGTCGCCAACAAATGCTGCCAAGATTGGATGGCACGGCGCCAGATCCCGTTGCCGCTCAGCATCGCGACCAGTTTCGCCGCACGCTGTGATCGGGGCCAGGATCTTCCGCATACAGCAATGGTATACATTGCCCAGAGCACGTCGTCGAGCGGCCTTGTTGCCCATTTCTTCAAGTGCGAGGTCGGAATGTAGGCCACAAGCATTTGAGCTCGACTGTCATGACCATTACTGTTCGGACTATCACTTTTCCTTCTGACTCATTCCTCCTGACATACGCTTACTTGTTTCGTCCCCTCCATTGTTCTCCAATTAGTCATCCCTTTGTTATGACTCACCATTACCGACTCATCTACCATACGATGACTCATTCCTAGGATTCCTGTACTATGCCCTGAAGGCTGTACTATACACTGACTCAGACGTGACTCATATCTTCCGACTCATCTCTTCTTATTATTGGGTATATAAGACGTAGCTTGTATCCGCTTGTACCCTAGCTTTGTCTTCGTCTTTATCTTGCGAATCACACTGTCTCCTCTGCTCTTCCATTGTTTGGCTGCGAAGCCTCATCGAACCACCGAGTCATTGCATCACTGAACCACCTTGAACCCACAGGAACCTTTGACCGTCATTACGAGTGTCTACACGTAATACGGAAACCCCTTGAACTCTTGGCTAGTCATTGCCTCATTGTCTTAGGCTCACGTCGAGCAACTTACGTCTCCGCAAGGACGTAACATAAGACAAAGCTGATTCTAAACGCTTGTCTCCATCGAACCCCTGTATCCCCCGTAACCCTGCATCACTGAATCACCGTGGCGGCTGTTGAAGTCACTTTTCCTGACAAAGACTCCCCAGTAGTTGTCGAACGAAGACTAGTTGACGATCTACCAGTACACGTCAAAGGATCTGCTTATTGGTACAAACCCACAAACGCTAAAGCCGGCTACTACATCAACGAACCCCACCTAGACGAACTAAAGAGAGTACCTGTCGAGTTCATCAACGACGGGGACTTAGACGCTTGGTTCGGCCTCACATATAACAAAAGAGAATACTACACCCGACGAACACTTCGTATCGCCAAAGAGAACACCTACAGTTTAGGCTATTGGCACATCACCGACTCCAGTCACCCACAATATCAACCACCCACCACTTTCCCAGATACCACCGTCACCACAGCAGCTACACAGATACAAACCACCGTCACACTCCAAGGCACTCATCCTCTCACCGCACCCACTGTTCCACCATTGTCCCATCCGTAAGAACCACCATGACCACCACTACTCGTACCCCCACTAGCCTACAGGGCGTCCCTCCAGGAATATTCTCAGGAGATCGGAGCACATCTGATAAATTCCTCAATGAGTTTAAATTGTATTGCCTCTTGAACGCCGAACATCCATCCATCAGCCTCCCTTTCACGAAAGTCATCACAGCACTCACATACATTAAAGGACCATTCGTTGATGACTGGGTTAAGATGTGGATGGACGACCTTGTCAAAATCACTACCCTCGGCGTGACAGATTACAAAGCCAAGTCAGACGCCTCACTCTGGCAACCTTCGAGAAAGGCTTTACGGATGCTTGGGGAGATACGGCCAAGAAACAGACAGCCACGGATCAACTCTTCAGTCTGAAGATGGACGGCACTGACATAGACACCTACAACGCCACCTTTAACCGTCTTGCTAAAATGGCTGGTTGGGACCTCGACGCCTTGGGCACTATTGCGCGCTACAGAACAGGACTACGTCCTAACATCCATCGACGAGTTATCGATCGAGAGAACACCCCAAACACCATGGCAGAATGGCAAACAGCGGCAGGGAAGGAAGTCAGAAGAGTCCGCGAACTCTTTAACAATAACCTTATAGGTCAACGACAGGGGCAATTCCACAGGAACCAACGAACCACCCCCACACGTACAAACAACAATAACAACGTGGTTCCCATGGATGTCGACGCCACCGACACCCCTATTCCTTTCAGGCGACTCACTGACGCTGAACGGGAACAATATAGGAAAGAGGGCCGTTGTTTCCGGTGCCGCCAACAAGGTCATATGGCAAGAAATTGCCCAAAGAACAACAACCCTCGTGTTCGAGTTACTGACACCCCACATCCACTACTCCAACCCCTGTTACCACACCAACCCCGAACTCCCCTCCACCTACCCTAACCAAAGTACAACAGATCCGTGCCCTTATTGGGAGTATGACTGAAGAAGAACGTGGCGAGTACCTCGACGGACAAGATATGGGAGAGGATTTTTAAGATGCCGAACTCTTACGGTCGAAGATTCGGCAACAGTGGCTACCATGTACAGTACAAAGTCAGATTCAATGACTATTAAAATTTCCATGTGCATGTACCACCGAAAGACCACCCTTGAAGCCTTGCTAGACAGCGGCGCTACCCATAACTTCATCGACAAACGTACCATTACCACCCTAAAAATGGGCACCCGTCCCCTTCGTCAAGAACGACGGGTTAATAATGTGGACGGCTCAGAAAATCGGGCAGGAAGGATCACGGACTACTGTAACCTATGGATTCGTCGAGGATCGCAAAAAGTCAAACAACTATTCTTTGTTGCTGACTTAGGACGCGACCGCCTCATCCTGGGACATCCTTGGTTTCAAACATTTAATCCCCGTATTAACTGGAACTCTAACACCCTAGAAGGAGAAGACGTCACCATCGAAACCGCCAGTTACCAGCGCACCCTTACTCGACCAATTGTCACCCGTGAAGCCCAAACCGTTATAGACACGGAACAGAAGGACATTTGCGGACAACTACCAGAAGCGTATCATAGACACTGGAAGATTTTCAGCGAGAAAGCCGCACAGCGTTTTCCCCCAGCACGAGAAGAAGATCACGCCATCACACTTATACCAGGCGCTCCAAAAACCATGGACTGTTCCCTTTACCGTCAAACAGAAACTGAACTGGACGCAACCCGGAAGTTATTGATGAACACCTAGCGAAAGGTTATATCAAAGAATCAAAATCCCCTTACGCGTCACCAATGTTCTACCGCGCTAAGAAGGACGGCAAATTGCGCCCTATTATGGACTACGACAGCTCAACGCGTGGACTGTCCGCGACACATACCCCCTCCCCTTATTTCCAACATCCTCGATCATCTCCAGGGCAAAACATTGTTCACCAAATTCGATATACGCTGGGGTACAATAACATTCGTATCAGAGAAGAAGACCAGTGGACGGCAGCGTTCAAAACCCCTTTTGGCCTCTATGAACCCACGGTCATGTTTTTCGGACTCACCAATTCCCCAGCGACGTTCTGTAGAGCTATGGAAAAGATGTTCCGCCCCTCACTAGAAAGTACCCACGGAACTCCACGTCTACATGGATGATGTTTTGATCGCGACTGACAACAACCTCGAGCGTCACCGACAAATCGTTCATGATGTACTCGATCTCTTTACATCAGAGTCGTACTTCCTTCGCCCTTCGAAATGCGAATTTGAACAAACTCACATCGAGTACTTAGGTGCAATCGTAGAAGGGGACAAAATCACCATCGATCCCAAGAAGGCCGACGGGTTACGCACCTGGCCCAGGGAACTAAAGACGGTTAAAGAAGTACGCAGTTTCTTAGGAACAGTCGGTTACCAACGCCTTTCATCCCTAACTACGCCAATATCGCACGACCACTCGTTACCCTCACTAAGAAAGAACACCTTTTCTCCTGGACCTCAGAATGCCGCACCGCCATGGACAAACTAATCGACATTGTCCTGTCAAACCCATGCCTCCGACAACCCAAGCTCACTGAGCCTTTCTTTCTCCAAGTAGACGCTTCTGCCTTTGCCACAGGAGCCATCCTCACGCAACAGGATGATAGGGGCAAACATGTCGCAGTAGGCTTTCATTCGCAGACCTTCAATGATGCCGAACGAAACTATGACATTCACGATAGAGAACTCCTGGCCGTCTATCGCGGTCTCACCCAGTACCGACATCTCCTCCTCGGTTCACCCCACCCAATCACGGTATTCACAGACCACAAAAACCTAGAATACTACCGAAAACCTCAGCACATAAACAGAAGAGTCGCACGATACATTCCCCATCTTGCCGACTACCACATAAAACTCGTCCATATTGCGGGAAAACAAACAAAGCAGATGGACTATCTCGCCGACCTGACTTCGACGACGGCTCCTCTGATAATACTGACGTCACCGTCCTCCCTGATCACTCTTTATACAGGCGGCGACCTCATCCTCACTTGACGAGCGTACGAAAGCTGGTCAATTACACCAACGAAGCCTCCTAGACAAGTGGGCAACCACCTTTAACCTCAGAAAGGACGGAAATTTCTTTTGGTACACACCCGACTAGCGGTCGTGGAAGACCTCTCCTTAAGGAGGGGGTAATTTCACTCTATCATGACTCACCTACCGCTGGCCATCCGGGAATTTCTAACACCACCTGGGCTATAGCTCGTGACTATTGGTGGCCAAACATGAAACAAACGGTCACAGAATACGTAAAAGGTTGCACCATCTGTCAATCACGAAAAAACAACCCACAAAACCTAAACCACCTCCGTACCCCATCCCCTCTGATACGTACACACTACCCTTCACATCCATCGCACTGGACTTCATCGTTAAGCTCCCAGTTCTGATACCTACGATTCCATACTCACAATTACGGACACTTTCTCTAAAGCATCCATCTTCATCCCTGCAACGAAACCATCGATGCTGCTGAAACAGCACTACTATACGCTACTTACGTACTTCCCCATTACGGACTACCATCACGTATCATTTCGGACAGAGATCCCCGTTTCCTGCCACCATCACAAAAGAACTCTTACGTATCTTATCCATCACCCATAACCCCAGCACTGCCTATCATCCACAGACCGACGGTCAGTCCGAAAGGACGAACCAGAGGCTGGAACAATACCTCCGTATCTTCACCAATTACCATCAGACTGACTGGAGCAGATGGCTACCATTAGCGCAGTATACGCTCAACTCATGGCCAAACGCTACCACCAAGAAAGCCCCATTTGAACTTATCATGGGACATATACCACGCGTTCATCAGACTACTCGCACCACATCGTCCCCATCATTAAATGAACGACTCCAGACCCTTACCCAGGCACGAAAAGATGCAGCCGAAGCGCTCCGGAAGTCACAAACCCTAGAGACACCCTCAAACTTCACACCCTATTACGTTGGCGACCGCGTATGGCTTGAGGCACGAAACCTTAACACCACCCATCCATCGGCAAAACTTGCGCCCAGAAGATATGGACCCTTCCTGGTCACAAAGGCTGTTTCACGTACATCATACCGGCTCAAACTCCCTCCGACATGGAAGCTCCATAACGTGTTCCACGCCTCATTACTCACTCCCTACAAAGAAACTCCCTTAAATGGGAACAAATACCAGGAACCTGTTCCAGACCTTGTGAATGGACAACCTGAATGGGAAGTGGAGAAGATTCTTGGCGCCAGACGAAGACGCCAACAACTCCAATATCTGGTCCGGTGGAAAAATTTCTCTGACGCCCATGACAGTTGGGAACCGCTAGCTAATATCTCCGCGGATAAACTGATCAAAGAATTTTACCGGGAACACCCGATAGCTGTACGAAACACATATAAAGACACTCGACCTTCACAAAACCCCATCATCATTCGCTCCATCACCACCTCCACTATCATGTCTTCGCCTACTCCTTCACTCGAATTCCCTCCTCAAACCCCACCGACATCTACCCTCCCTACTACTCCAATCGTGCCCACCATCTCCCTGTCTGACCGCATAGGCGACGTTTTGTTCCCGAATGAGTCTGACACCCCTGTCGAGAGCCCTATCGACACCCTTCTGGACCTGGACATTCCAGATGGGTTCATGCGTTATGACCCGACCATCCCTAACCATGGACGCTATGGTCAAAAGATGCTAGTTGCTGACGGGACCAGACGTTGGCCTCACTACATCAAGTTCTCCCTCGATCATGAGGAGCAACAACACTATGTCATTGCCGCTAGATACCAACCAGGGGGAGCTCGCCCTGATCACTATGGCTGGACGCTAGAGTCTGCTCCGTTCACCGGCCCTACCCCTCCCCTCATTAACAACCACGACCTATCCGTCTTCTCTCCTGACCACCAGGACACCACCGCCGTAGACATCTCCCTCTTTGCCGTCAACGACAAGGGGGTCATTGCTGATGTGAGTCGTTACCGCTCACTCTTAGCTGAAGAAGAAGAAATGCGCGAACGTGAAGTCGCCCTCACTTGCGCCTGGATTGACTGGCGGTACAAAATGGGCCCTGTACGTAACCGCCTCACTGCTGCCCAAGCCCATGCCCGCATCCACCCTTACCTCTCTAACACCACCCCTATCCCCTTGCCAACGCCCCCGAAATCACTCAAACGGTTGCCGACATTATACAAGAGGGTCGCGGCAACGACATCAGGTGGCTTGGCATGCCACAGCTGCACGACGAAGAACACCCTGGCAACGACCCCAAAACTACCCGCCCCACCATCACCAACCAACCATGGACCCCCAAAGGCTTTACCAAGGGTCCCAGACGCCCTTCCCAACGCCCCTGTTTGTATTGCAACAAGGTGGGACACCCGGCGCGTTTCTGTTGGCGCCCCCATACAGCATGTTATGGTAAGCCTACATGCATTGTACCTTCCAGTCACAAGAACGTGGGTACTACCTGCGACTACTACCACGGCGACGAAAAGGTAGAGGATTGGGAGAGTTGCGCAGATAGTTACGCGTACGATGAAGACTACGTCGACTGATAGTACGAGGACGTGCTATTTTAGAAAGGGGTCATGTCATGACCACTATTGTTTGGACCGTCACTTTTCTTTCTGACTCATTTCTCCTGACATACGCTTACTTGTTTCATCTCCTCCATTGTTCTCTAATTGAGTCATCCCTTTGTTATGACTTACCATTACTGACTCATCTACCATACGATGACTCATTCCTAGGATCCCTATACTATGCCCTGAAGGCTGTACTATACAATGACTCAGACGTGACTCATATCATCCGACTCATCTCTCCTTATTATTGGGTATATAAGACGTAGCTTGTATCCGCTTGTACCCTAGCTTTGTCTTCGACTTTATCTTGCGAATCACATTGTCTCCTTCGCTCTTCCATTGTTTGGCTGCGAAGCCTCATCGAACCATCGAGTCACTGAATCACTGAATCACCTTGAACCCACAGGAATCTCTGACCGCCTTCACGCGTGTCTATTCGTAACTCAGAAACCCTTGAACCCTTGGCTAGTCATTGCCTCATCGTCTTAGGCTCACGTCGAGCAACCTACGTCTCCGCAAGGACGTAACACTGCCTCAGGGCCACTGACCTGTACCCGCAACCCGTGTGGGTTGAGTAAACCCTGCTGATCACTATAGCCTGCAGATTAATGACATCTCCTTCACTTTATGTGCTGTGTGCCACAGTGTGCGCGAACCCTGCTCGCCGATTTTCGAACTCTCTAGGAAACCCGTGATTTGTGATACCCCATTCATATACTATCTGTCGGATAAGTAGATTACATGTATTCATTTTTTAATTACTTGAATAATTTTTGCAGGGCGGCACGGCAACCGAGACACCCATTTGAATCCCGCCTATGTGTAAAAAATGGTAGGGGTGAATTTTGTTATGAAAAGCGCTGTAATAGTTGGTTCGTTCCGAACGCAAACTCAATGCTTTGCTGGCATACTCTCACGGTGGACCGGCTGACACACGGGCCGACCTTCCTCCACGCCCAATGACTTTGCTGTGATGCGTGATGCACAGCAACTTGAGCTTGAAGGCAAACAGGAACGGTGGTGGCTCAGTTCTCGGTTCTGTGTGTAACGGTATATCATTCGGTGATACACTGAATCAACTACTTTTTCTTTCAGGATTGGAGCAGATGTGGCAAGAGATGTGGGAACACACCTTGGAACACATTCGCCAGGGATTGTCAGTGACCTTTCGCAAACACGATAGCGTACGTAAGCTTACTGTGTCTATCAATAATCTCTAAGAGCCAGAAAGGGATTCACCAGCTCGGATTCTCCTCGGGAGTCTAAGTAGATGCTACTGGTACTACGGAAAACACTCAATCAAGGGTCACTTGGAAATGTACTAAAGCGCTTCTCTCCTGGTGCTCACGAGTTTCTCTCTTCAATTGCCAGCCTG
This sequence comes from Lactarius quietus, assembly GCA_015025155.1. Classification (NCBI taxonomy): domain Eukaryota; kingdom Fungi; phylum Basidiomycota; class Agaricomycetes; order Russulales; family Russulaceae; genus Lactarius; species Lactarius quietus. The sequence continues at coordinate 74,705 of WITN01000347.1, read as the reverse complement.
AGTGCAGAGAGCGAGATACCCCGTTAAGCATTGTCCAGGAACGGTGCAACGGTGTTCGTCTCACAGAGGTGAGATACCATCGATTTAAGACAAATTCCAATGCCCGTAACTTGAAGAGCATGTATGTCAGTGTTTTTTTCTGACGGCGTTTACAAGGGCGTTTCTCCATGGCGGGCGGCTACTCACCGTGGCGTTTCCCCATGCATCATATGCAATCTCTGCACCTTGGCATGAGAGCCGACAAGAGAGCCGATCAATGATCATCGAATCGATCACTGCCCTGGGACCGTCGCGTCGGCGCTAGCTCATCATATACTGCCACAGCATGATGTGCGGTGATTTTACGTGTTCCCGTAAGTTAATCTCTCTCCATACTTGTACGTTGGCATCGTTACATCATTTCGGCAGCTACTTGCGGCCATTCGACTCCATGCTCGGGGTTCGGACGAATGGGATTGTTAGCTCGGGCTCAGTGAGTAACCACGCTAGCAGCGTTTTGGCAGCCCGATCATCGCGAGAACTTTTCTACTGATTGACAGAAAATGCTATTGCAGAACGATTGTGTCTTGTGAGCACCAGTTTTATATTAGTTGTCCAGGAATACGAATCTTTGTGTCAAGTTTCAATGAATGCTGCTTTGGAGAGTTACATTTGACACGATGTGATCGCAGTCCAACTACGGGCACGTCAAAAACGGAGGCCCGAACTCAGATGAGGCTCAGGCTACCCACCCCTTGAAGTGTTGTGGCTAGAAAACTGTCCAGTGGTGATGAGGGGCTTGTCGTCAATCAACCTCATCAATTACGAGGTGGCATTTTTTTTTTCCTTTTTTATCAAACCATATTGCCTTGCCTTGGATGGGGAGATAAGCGATACGTACCCGGTACCCGAGTGACGTCTATGACAGGTTTCTATCACACCTACAATACAGTAACTGAACAGCGAGAAGGCGAAGCACAGAATTTTGATTATGCCGTGATAATATCATTGATTTGATTGAGCTTGAATGTATATCGTGCCTCGAAGCATCAACGCTCCGGCCCTCAAGTGAGATCGAAGAACTTGGACTCCAAATGAGTTAGCTAGCCCTTAAGTTGGAGATTGTTTCCTGAGTCCCGCCGCTCCTGTCGTGACAAGTGTGCCTCTTTCAAAATACGACATCTCGGTACTGGGAGCCTGGTTTCAACCTTTTTCTGGGAAGATATACCCTAGGGCTGATCAGTAGACTTCCTGGGCTTAAAGTTCAGAAATTCAGCAGTGTTTTGCGGTGTAGAGCAGGCGTCTAGGTGAGAATGATTGTAATATGGCTTCTTACATTAGCCAGAGCAGTACTAGATACCCACGTCAAGCGACGCTTGGAGCGGTGGGGCCAAAAACTGTTGCCTTGGATTCTGTGCCCTATATCCCATACGTCTACTGGCATCAGCTTTAGGAACAAAGGGCCTTAACCCCGAGGAGAAAACAGCGGCTAGGGTGACATATACCATAGACATCATGATGGTTCCGAATCGGTCTTCAGTCAGCTTACGAAACCAGTTGGAGACACGGGATTCTCCATATTGTATACGTAAAATTAAATGACGTAACTTACGCGCTGAGTGAGCTCAACTTCACGCGCTCGCGCTCACACTCACCCCGAACATTGCCAATAACCAGATAACACAGCCTGCTCCATCGCACCTCGTGGTTATAGCTACTACTTTCCGGAAGACATGTAGTCGCTCTTTGACTTCAGCAGTGAAGGCGTTCGTCCGAATATTTATCTTTTGCTACACTCTGAATACCAAACGATTTATAGAGCGGAAGCGCTGTGAGCAGTTCACTGTATCGGTGTGGTAGTAACTCACAAAGTTCCAGCTGCACCGATGGCACAGGACCGTACACCAATTAATCGGGCGTGACCACCTTCATGATGAAGTACCACACGAGATTTTTCTCCTCGATGAGTGCCAAAACTCGAATAAAATCTGGCTTGGAAACACATGTGATTTATTTAACGATTACAACCTGTTCTAGTTGAGTTTACCAGTGGAACCTAGGAAATGACCGGATTCGGACCTCTGAAAGAATCAAACGGCTAAATGTCGACAGATGGCGTAAGCTACGATCCACAGAAGATCTATTTGTGGAGAACAGTGTTTGCTGGGAATTTGGAGAGTCTTCGCGGAGTAGAATAAGATGAAGTAGGTGACCCGTTGCGGAATGTCACGGTAAATGGCCGTGATCATCGCGAGGTTGGACTAATGGACAGTCACTTTTTGATCTATTTTGGAACTCGCTGGTTGACAGATGGTTTAAGAAACGTAATCCACTGAACTGGCCATCCTACGACACTTGTAGTCTTAGGTACTAGTATCTGGCCCTAGGAAGGACGCCGTCCTCGCGATCCCGGGGAAAACAGAGCCGTCAAATAGGTTTCTGCACTGGACTGCCTTTCGTTCTTTTGTCTCTGAGACTGGTTTCGGCATGATAGCAAACGCAGAATCAGGACGACGGAATCCTTCGGTGACTAATGGATCCTACCGGTGTGGCGTCTTGGGCCCCATGACTACGTAGTAGAACTCCTCCATTCCTCGCCATGGTGATGGGTTCTTGTCTGCGTCGACAATCGGTGGGAAGCTGTTCCCTTCTCTAGCTCGTTTCACGTCCGAGCGCATCGTACTACTGGAGTTATCTTTTAATAACGCAGAACTTAATTGTCGACTACTGACCCATTTGTGTAGTGTTGAACTGAGGACCTTCTTCATTTCCGGTAAGTAGGGGTATACTGTGTGGGACTTGTCTAGACTATCCGTGTCTTGATGCCGATGTCGGGCTTCCCCCGTACTGCTACAGGTGTACCCTTCATCTGCACCCCGCGATACGGTAGCAGCCCTATCGCCGGAACATAGCTTTTGCGTTGCGTCATAGCCAAAACTCAACACAGTCATGTTAGCACAGCCTCTTATCCAGTGCTGACAAGTTCAAATGACTACTATCACTCATGAAAGCTGCAGCATTGGCACGTTTCTTTCCTTACATTGGTTTATAGCTAGTGCTCCTGGGTGTCCCCTTTCGTTTTCATTGTCGGCGCCAACTTCATTTGAAAATTTCAAGTCTACATCGCACCTACACCCCCAACCTTTGTGACTAGTATGGGAGCTTTCATCTCCACGGAAGCTTACACCGAACTCAGCGCCAGCGTCACACTCGCTCGACCACAGAAGCTGGAACTACGCTGAGCAACAACAATCATTAAACAACCTGAAAATTACCACGGGGTTAAGCAGTGAACTTCTGGGTCATGGCACAGCTTACTTTCGGCAGGGGTTCAGATGTTGTTTAAGTTTGTGAACTATTCCTTGTGGAAAGCGCGAACCCGCTTGTCCGAAATACCTCTCCCTTTTACCTTTCCCGTAACTCACTGCTTCTGCCCTTAAATAGAGAAACGACCCGCCTCTTCTTACCAAGTTCAGCTGCATGCGTCAATGCATATCCGGAGATGGGGATCTACTAATTCGTGTGATGAAAAACTCACTCAATAACATATCTGGCTGGTTAAACTTAGGGCCCCAGGACAATGATTGAGGATTCGCAAAACGAGCGTTCCGTCACTCGACAATACAGTTATTCTTCGGATAAAGGGTGTCCTCATATATTAGGAAGCCTAACACAGGAGTATCGACTTCTGCAATGTACCAGCGGCACCGCGCTATCCACGCCACGATTAGTTTTATTCTCGAGGGACCATCTGATGTCTTGAAGTAGCACGCCACCTAGTCCGTTTTAAGTCACAATCGACTACAGTACCCTTGTTATAATGCGTCGCCCTGTTCCTTTTGGACATTGCTGTTATTACCTTATTTCCTATCGCCGGTTGGTCCCTCTACCCCACTTACCTAAATATAAATTTAAGCCAACTCTTGCCACGAAGCCGAGGCTACCTCCAGTTCGCACCTTTTGGGTATCTTCGCATGCGTTCTTTTGGGAGCAACCATGTATTAGTGGCACAACGTCCCTTAGGACTATTTCCAGAGCGTTATACCACAACGGGACCGCAGCAGCGCACCCTACCATTGGCGCTGGGATCGGCCGCGAGCACTGGCAAGGTATTCCCGCGCCGCGAACGGAAATTATGCGACCGGGAAAACCCCTGTTCCTCGCTTTATTAAGTTCTCGCCCTTATTCTGGGCCTTCTGGAAGCGCATTTGCGCAGGCGGCCCCTTCCAAAGCGCTCTCGAAATTCGGGTAGCGAGCGCTGCGGCGAGCATGATTCTGACTACAGTGAGTCTTCCAATCGGAACTAACAATGATGAATGGATTGCTTCATCTCTCGGCATCGTGGGTGCGCGACAAGGACGATCACTAGTTCAAGTTGTCGCAGCCACATGCCTGGGCAGTGGTCGGGGGCACGTTCCTCCACGTTTCTCACGATAGAGGTGTGGTGAACCAAAGAGTCATGAAACAACGATAAAATTTTAGACGATGCTGGGTATAACGACAATTGTACCAAGAGAAAGTAAATGAAAATGACTACATCGATATTACTAGGTTACCCAGTTATGGACAAAGAAGTAACGATCACTAAGATGAGGAAGCCTAGGAATGCACACGCCTTGGGAAACTTCTCCGGCCTACATTTGACCATCTACACGGTACATGGTCTGCAGTTTGGAGGTAGGATAACACTGACCACTCGTTGCGGGAAATGAGGAGGGGGCGGCCTCATTTTGTGTTACCCATGACGTGCTTTGTGGGATTGATTGCCCACCGACGGCATCAAAGGGTTGATAATATTGTGTGGGCGGCATGGTTGATGGAAGGTGGCTTTGGAATTGCCATGGCCCACCACTAAAAGCTGGGGTTGAGAGTAGGGTGGGGGGTCGTGCCCGTCTTCTGCGTGGGAACTTCTCTGGACGCGGAATATGATGTGTGCGTTCGAAAAGCCCGCATCTATTGCAGAGCTATGAAAGCTGTTAGAGAAGTTATATCACTGGCAACAAAGACATACCAATTTTCCAGGACTGAGAGAAGACGGCGCCACGTTGTGGTCTCGGTTGCTCTGCAGTTGAAGCACCACCGATGTACACCTTCACCTAGCTTCTTCTTCGCATCGTCTGTGAAAACAACCCCGACAGTCCTGATTCTAGGGAAAATTGATTATGCCTATTCCTCGGATCACCAATGTATGAAGAAGGCGCGAAAGATATGTCAAGTGAGCTTTCTAGTGGAGGTGATCGCGCGCCGTATTGGTCGCCGGTTATGGCATATGTCCACGGGGGTCTATCGCTGCTGCGATGGGGATAGTTGTAACCAGTGATTGTGTGACTTGGAATATCGGGACTAGACCCGGTAGATGAGATGGATCCAGACTCGGTTGTGTCTAAAGAGGAGAAACGAAATGGTGACTGAGAGGACAGAGGAACGTTGGCAGGTGGTATGACTTGGAAATTTTTGGAAGATGTCTCGCTGCGTTGCGCATTCAATGGTCAGAATATATAAAAGGCTAGTAGTAAACTGGAAGGACCTGTAGGAAAACGTGGTTGGGTCTGCATGGTGGTACATTGTGGAACTTTTTTCTGATGGCTAATAGGGCGTATGATACTGGCTCCCTGGACTATCGAGACTTTGGAGTATGAATTGAACCCAGTTTGAGGAATAGCAAAGGTATGTTATGAAGGGAAGGTTTGGGTCGGCGGGGGTTTCGAGTGGATAGAGACTTCGACTTTATAGGCAAACGAGGACTTGAGTCATCTTTGGATGCTCGAAAATCGATTAAAGTGATCTTCACCCATTCTTGGCATGTCATCAGAGATGCGGAAATCGGAGAATATAGTCCAGAGCGTACCAAACTGCCATATCGTATCCAGGGAATCCGCTTTGGTATGAATAGAAGGTGTCAATTGAATTACGGGACAGCCTGTATAAACTTCCCGTGAGAGGACTCATCTTGGGACTCATGCATCAGAGAAACATGTGGTCGCACTGTGGTTGGAAGGCGTCGGACTTTAGGTGTTCAACGACGCCAGTGTGAACTGGGGACCAAATTTGATAGCATCTATGTACGGCGATGCTCCGGTGTCGTAAGTTGGGAACCCGGCTGCAACCCGTCCGAGAAGCGGAGAGCCTAATGCAGAGCAGTGTACCCACCGTGCCCAGTTAGTTACGAACTCTCCATTGCCGTACTCAACGTTTGATTACTTAAACAGAGCCCTTTTCTATTCTGAAAAGGCGGTCCACCCTGGAGTAATCCGGTGTGATGGATGGAGAACTAGTTCAGTAGTTTGAGTCTAAGTTAGATGTGAGGAGAATCAAGAGGAGAGCTGACTCGACCAACGACTCGGATGTCGTAAGTCTCGGATCGATAAGTCACTAAGCCGCAGATGCTTGGCCGCCGTCCGGGCCGCGGGTTCTAATCCATTCGGCAACTCGGCTAAGAACTGTTTGCACGCAATGAGCCACGCCCAACGCCACACAACTTAGTTCTCGAACCTCCGGATACACGCACATGCGTATGAATCTTACTTTACTATGTCGTGATCAAAAGGCAGCTTGACCCAATTCCCGCTCTGGTCAAGGACACTACAACAGCACAAAGCCACGTAGATCAAGGTGTTCTATCAGACTCGTATTCTTAGCCAGAACCAATACTACTACTTGAATCTCATCTATGGCTGTGCTTCTGACCGCTGCTGAGCGGCACATGCCATATAGAATCATCTACTATTGCCAACGCCACCCACCCACTCTATCCTCAAACGCCCACTGCTCGCTGACCTTCTCGCAGGAAAGCCGTAAACCGATGACCGGTCACACCAGATAGAAGTAACACCTGAACCCGATTGGGTCACTATTCCCGAATGTCCCGCAGAGTGGCATAACTTGACATCATACCAATGGTGCGCCCAGCCCCTCTCGAAGTGTATGGCATAACTTTCGCATGCATGGACAAGCCGTCGTGAAAGATCGTTATCATCGGCTTATCTAGACAAGCAGCCCGGAAATGCCGGACAGAATCCAAGTCAACATCCCTGCCTCCGCCAGCAACCCAAATTCGTACGACCAATTCTTCTCCTTGAGCCAATGAGGGTGCACCATCGTAGCATCACCACGCAACTTTGCATATATGCTTACGTGAACCCCGACGATCTTCCATAGATACTGGACTTCTGTCGTGCGGTCTCCCAGGTGGCGTCCGCGCGTATCATAAAAATTTGGCTCAGACATGGGCTTACCATTGGTGGTTAATGGGTAGACAGGTGCAGCAAAAATGTGAGGTCGAAAGTCGCCGCACCGGGAGGGGGGTTAATCTTCTCCATACCATTTTCCACCCCCTGTGTTGATCATTTCCTCGCGAATCCACACTAACTTTGAAGGCGGCCCACTGCCAGTGGGTTACTTACAGATAGAAGTTTTACTGTCTGAGACCCGACCCATCGCTCTGTGACCAACTTAGCTATTCTCGTGCCTTATCGCGTCGCTCATAAAGCTCGTAGCTTAAATGGTATACCACTGTGCCTACTTCATACTAGTTGGACTGCAGGGTTTCTTATTACGATACCAAAGTTTTTGTGCCGTAGACAATGACCTTGAAACCGGCCTTTGTCTTTGGCTGGTTAGATCGCTGAGCTCTTGAAAGCTGATCAGGATTAAAGTTCAGACTTTCAGTGTCCAACCTGAAAACGATTTGCATAACAAATATTTAAGTGTTGACTGGTTTGTGCCCATCCGCTCAATCATCCTTGTGACAACTTCGGCTCTGCATGTAAACACATTTCTGTACGATTTACCAGACCCGTAGGTGGGGTGCCAGCAAAGATGGGACATTCCATTGAGAACTGAACCTGAGGACTAATGGGTCGATCTATAGGCCGTTCAGCTTGTCCCTCAGTACCTTCCAAATGGACGATCAACGCCTTAACCACGCCGACACAGATGAAATGGTTTTTCCTGCCAGATAATCGTGCTAGAACCCCTGTAGCTCCTCGCAAAGTTCGCGCCATGCCGGAATTGCCACTTTGCGGCGCTAAAGGCGCTGATCGGACGTCTGAAGAAACCAAGGGGTAAATCTACTCGAGTACAAGGGGAACCTGCAGCGCAAGCTGCGGAAACGAAAAGAGCCAGTTGGGCCAGAGCTGTGCGTACTGCCACACATGACCAGCGCCAATGTGTGGAAAGTTGCACCTCCAAATGGTCACAGTTCCTAACATATAAGAGTATGTCAACGCCATCTTCACTAGCCTTCCAGTGACAGGCTGTCAGGCCTCAGAAGCGCCATGCGCATGTCGCATGGATGCGCAGTTTCAAGTAGTCTTCGAGACGGCGAAAATTATGCGGTGATACCGTTACGTGTGCCACTAGATTTATTCTTAACATTAAAGTGCCTCGTGGACCTGAGGAGGACAATAAGACATAGAAGTGACGAAGGTCGGAATTACTGCACTACCTACTACGGGATTGTAAACGTTACCTTTCGAAAAAATATTCCAGGTGAAGCACCTAACTCTGAGTGACATCGGGATTGTTCTAATTGCTGTGGCATATTATTGTGGTCATGATCCTATCGTATGTCTTGTCTGAACATGGTCCTGGCTTGCAAATAGTTTGTGGACGCTCGTCTTGAAATTCTGTGCAATTGCCAAATGCATGGTAATTCAGTTTGATTCATCTCAAGCATTAATTACTTAGCGTGGAGAACCTCCGAATCCAACTCCAAAGCCGTCGACCATGGTGTGTCGCTTATCCGTCAATCGGGACGTGGTGCAATCAGAAGGAACTTGCTACAGTAAGCGTGGCATGTTCAGTCGGAGTCATGAGCTGGGATCAGTGATTAATGAGACCCTCCGAGTCTGGCTTTTTAGAGAACAACGTCCGGTTAGACACTGGGTGCTGTCAGTTTTTATCGAATTCGAAGCAGGCCAAACAAAAACACCTGACTGGCGGCGTCATCAAATCATTTGATTGTAGCCCTCCAAACTGGAGACAAACTTATTCTCTTTTGGTGTGAAGTTAAGCGAAACGGGGTCGGAGTCGAGAGAAATTGGTCGGTCGAACCAAGAGCAACCAAGACCGGCGTCACAGGCTGTCCAGGGCGCGGCGCCTGGCTCGCACTGAACCTATCAAGAGTCCCGGCGCTGATAACGAACAGTGATTTACGTGGTCACCTGTGCAGGTACCGCTTCCTTGGAACGAGGTTGTGCTAGCATATCCATGTGGTGGCGAAGGCTGCCACTGGCACCTTGTGAGCTCAACTGTCGCGGCATTTCTCGGCATTTGCCGCTCAGCACCACCAGCGCCAGGCCGGCCTTAGTGTCGGGCCGACTCGGATTCCAAATATGGATGGCATCGGAACCCATCTCCCGAGCTGAAACGTTTTGCCAATGGCAGTTGAGCTTAGGCTGCCAGACGTCCCAAACACAACTTGTTTAGTTGCAGCAGGAGCCCGCACATGTTCTAAAAAGTGCAGCGCTAGCCCCACAGCCGGATTTATAGATGCCGAGCGTTCAATTCGACACCTGCCCTCGTCTGTGGTGTGGTTCTTCCCCAAATGCAGTAGCAGTTCTACCATAGGAAGTCTTCGGGAATTCGAGGTATACGAAAGCGAGGGTCTGACTCACCATTCCTCGAATCGTCTCTACAACCTGGAGGCCATACAGTAGCGCGACAATCGGAGCAGCCAACGCCACTTTCGTCGTCGAGTTAGTGAAACACAAAAACACCTCATGGTTCATTGGGCGCAGTGTCACTGTTCATCACCGCGCGGCGTGTTTGCCATTTCGCCCCTCGACGGATATTGTTCTGCCGGGGCCGTCTTTGGCGGTGTAGACGGCGAATTGCACGCACGTGCACCACTTTCAAAGTTGCCAGCCAGGACTTGTTTTGCACTAGTAACACACAATATTTCAGGATCCCCTTGCATGTGGTTGGTTCCAACTACACCCGGATGTTCTGCCACATGCTGGTGAATCAGATTCCTGCCAGCGCGCCTGCTCTAGACACGTGACCTTGACTTCCCTTTAGCGCGCCCCAAACCAATCTCTTAGTGTCTTTTTTCACTACTTGAAGTAGGCCACTGAGAGCCGGGCAAGCAGGAATGCTGTGAACCATTACCCTGCGTACCTCGAAGTATTAGTCGGACCTTAAAGGACTCCCAGTCCAAGCGACACTATGTCTTTCTTGTTAGTCGCAAATAAATCAGTAAGAAAGCTGGCCAGTGAAATAGTAAGCTGCGCATGGTATCCATCACAATATCGGGCGCAATTTTTTTTCTTTCGACGACGGGCTTCTGTGAAACCGGCGGCGGCTGTGAGTTCCTTGAGTTCTCCGAATTGGGTCTGGTGGCTGTGTCACAGCACACACAACCCTGTTGGTCTGTTCGGAGACCATGTGGTGTGTTTCAGAAGAGAGGGAACCGAAATATATCGGAGACATAGTGACAGTTGAGAGAGCTAGCGGAACTTCCTCAGTGGGTTGCTCTCCTTCCCACCTCTTTTTCCCACCGCCCCGTCAAACGTACCTCCCCACACTCGCTCCTGCCCACGACGTGCGCGTAGCTCGCGGCACTTCGGGATGGCTCGAACGAAGCCGCATCGTCTATGTTCTCCTCTGCACCAACGTCGGATGAAGAGGTTCAATTATGAAACAAAAGGTCTTCGAGGCAGTTCGGGTAGTGAGCCTAGCGTACACGACGAGACAAAAGGGCGAGGACGCACTTTGAGCTTCTTGGGTGTGATGAGCTACTACTTGATATCCGTCTATTGCGTGTCGAGCCACCGTTTAGAGCTTGTGCTTCCTCTTGTAGCGGAATGCCTCGACCTTATTGTGGAATGCGTATTCACGTAGTGGCATCTCTGGCCCATCGGCGTGCTCTGTACGCAGGCGATGTCCAGGAAGCCACGCCGCGCTTGGCTCTGCAGAGTTTTTTCCGTACAATTGGTTATGGCTTGGCGGATGGGCTGGGCTTTCGTTTACGTTTGCGTTGGCTACTGTCATGGTCATGGCTTCCTCCTCTGCTCCCGCCGCTGAGCTGGGTGACTACAGTCTTTCAGTCAAGATCGGAAGAGGTGGAGCTGAGAGATTCACAGAAACTTACACCGTTTGGGGGCTGATGATTCCTCCGCTTCAGAATATTTGCTGTTATCGTCGGCTTGCTCGCCATCACCCTCGTCTGCTGCGATGATGCAATCATACAACCCCTTGTCGTATTCTTTCGCCGAGATGTCCATATCAGCGCAGTTTGTCATACGGAATCAATTCGCGTGCACCTCGAGTTTGAAAGGTATCTCCAGATATAAGACACGATTATCGAGAACTGCTCCAGGAATAGCTCGGCACGATAGCGGCTGTCAACAACTTTGACAAAGTACTAATACCTTTCTCCCAAATGAGCTTGAGGATTAGGTGTAGGTCAGTTGGAACTTGCCGACGTCTGTCGCCCTTCGTTTGTGTTAGCAGTCAGGCCAGCTGAGTATATCTAAAATTACTAGGTTGGTAGCGGTAGCCTGAGCACCATCTTCGTGGCATTAAGGGCTAGTTCGTCACAGCACGAGACGGGGAAGGATAGAAGAAGAACTCCGGAGACTGAGTGAGGCTTTCGCAGAACCAATTGGAAAATCATTGAGACGCTTGGATATGATTTCGGAAGGAATTTGCTGCCTGAATGGCGCAAATGTCTTCATCGTTATCATAAGAAAGACTGCCCGTCGATGAAGAGAGGTTCAAGGGGACGGTGGCAAAATCTTGAGAAGTTTTACAACACAACACCTCGGTATTTTTCGAGCTGTTTCAACCTATCTTGGGGAGGATATCAAGCATATCAGTCTGTTTTAAGTTAAGGATCAGACTTTGGATCAGAACTTCAGCTGTGTTTTGTGAGAATACTCGAGAATACTAGTAGACGAGCGGGTGAACAGCCAGAGCGTGTGAACACATAAGTTATATGGTTAAGTTACGCTTTCTTATCCTGTTACAGTGAAATAGGAGTTGCCTCATCACATGCATCACACACCATCACTGTACCCATAAAACTACCACAAAATAACAGAATATCTGTATAATTTTATGATTGTAGTAGAGGCCAAAAGCTGTTAATTGATCTGCGCGACCTACGTTGCAGGCCGGAGTAGATATCGATGATATGCCGCGCTGACGCGAGAGTCACGGGACTGAAAATAGATTATGTAAACACTGCAAACCTTACAGCTTACACGACTGAACGCCGAACGATCAACCAAGCTCTGTAAAAAATGCATTGTATCACAACCTAAATTGCACTGATAGCACAGGTCCATACGCCAACTAGATAGAAGGCGACCGTTCATCAACAAGACGTTTTACCGCATGGGATAACACTTGGGATAACATGGATTTTCTCCTGACAGTGCCGAGTGTCAAAAAGTAAAGAGAGTCTAGCTTGGAAACACAGGTGATTTCTTTAGCGAATACGATGTACTGCAGTTTACTAACAACGGAACTCAGGAAGTGATGATATTCGAACCTCTAATACTAGGACCAAATGGCTGAGTCGACAGATTGATAAGCTTAAAGCTACAGTACGCAAAAATCCACATGGATCCACCGTATTTTGTCGAGAACTTTTCGAGTCCTCATGGAACAGAATGAGATGCAGTATGGTGAACTCGTGGCGGTATGTTACTGTAAGCGGTCGTGACCATCGCGAGGTTGGGCTGATGGACAGATCGCTTATTTTATCCATGTTGGGCTTCGCTGGTTGATAGATGGTTTGTGCGATAAACGGAGCCCACAGAACTGGCTACATCACTACACTTGCACTTTCCGCCACTCGTATCTGGGGAGAAGGTCGACATTGTGCATCACGGTGGGCGTATTCTGCACTCGATTTTCTTTTTTTTTGGTTTGAGGTCGATAGCACAGATGGAGTCGCTCGATGACTAATAGATGCTGCCGCTGTGGACGCCTTGGACACCGTAACCTCGTAACAGAATTTCTTCATTTCCTCTGCTTCACGTCTGTCGACAACAGGCTGGAAGCTGTTCCCAGCACTCGAGCTCGTTTCACGTCGCCGAGCACATCCCGTACCGCCGGAACAGCCCTTCAATAACGCACAACTTTGTTGACAGCCTTCGTCACTGACCCATTTTGCGGGGCTGCGCTGAGGACCTTCTTCATTTCCTGAAATTAGGGGTACATTGCATGACATCTGTCTGGACTATCTGCGTCTTGGCGCCAATCTCTGGACTTCTTCCGCAGACTCGGAGCTACAGGTATTCCCTTCAGCTGCACCCACAATACGGGAGAAACTCTATCACTTGAACGAAGCGTCTGCATTTGTGAATTTGTGATAGCTAAGAACAAACACAGTGTGTGCGCCGGAACACCGCCTCTTATCAAGTGCTTCGATTCATCAGGACAGGTTTAAATGACTGCGATTACGCATGGAAGTTGGGTGTCCCTTTGCGTCTTCATTGTCGTTTTTCACTTGGCGCTAACTTCATTTGAAGATTTTACACCTCCGAATCGTACTAGTTCCGTCGCATACCTCCGCCCGCGCTCCCAAATTTACGACCAATCTGGGACGTTTCATCGCCACGGACACACCCGCGCAGCGCCAGCGTCACGCTCACTTAGTAACCACAGATCACTGGTACTACGCTGAAAAGCAATCATTGAACAAGCCTCACATTTACTTTGAAACCACGAAGCGAGGTTCTCCCTGATGGCACAGCTTACGTTCGGCAGGGTGCTGATGTTGATTGTGAAGTGCTCGCCTTTTCCTAGTGTGATGCGCGAAAGCCCACCACGCATGCTCTCCCTTTACCTTTACCACGAGGTCTGAGACCTGGGGCTTCATAGGCAAGACATCTTGCATCGATACATATGTAGATTTTATGAGTATTACACCTCACCAAACAAATAAAAGAGCCCGCTGCTCATCAAGTGACGAGAAGACGGACGTAGCCCTCCAGCAGGTCGAACCTCGCCCACGGTACAATGATGGATAATCACAAAACCAGTCATTGTCTCTCGACGAAACATTTATCCGCCTGATAAAAGGGGCCTGCATATTGTAAGAAGTCAAAATAAGCAAGCAAGGGGCGCGACCTGAAGACCCAGCGGCGCCACGGTATTCTCGGGGGATCCTATGATTTCCCGAAGCGTCACGCTAGCGACTTTTAAGTCACAGTTAACTGCCGCCTATTGTATAGTTACCCTGTTTCTTCTCGACGTTGCACGTATTGATACCTTGTTTCCTGATGCTAGTTTTTGCAGTAGTGGAAAAACCAAAGAGTCCGGAACAACGATAATATTAGACGAGACTATATATGATGACAGGTGTACCCAAGAGAAAGTGAATATAAATAACTACAGCGATATCAGGTCACCCAGGGTATCGATCACGAAGATGAGGAAGAGGCGCACGCGCCTAGGCAAGTAAATAAGGACTACAGTTGAGCGTCTCTACGATACATGGTCTGCTGTTTCCAGTGAGAGGGAGGATAGCACTGGCCACCAGATGCAGGAGATGAAGAGGGGCCGGCCTTATTCTGTGTCATCCACGACGTGCTCTGTGGGATTGATTGCCCGCCAACGGCACCAAAGGGTTGATAAATTTGCATGGGCGGTATGGTTGATAAAAGGTGGTTCTGGTATTGCCATTGTTCGCCACTAAAAGTTGGGGTTGGCCCACTTGTGGGTAAAGAGGCAGGTCGTTGCCGTCTTCTGCGTGGAAACCTCTCTGGACGCGGAATGCGGTGTGCCCGTTCGAAGAGCCCACATCTATTGCAGAGCTATGAAAATGTTAGACAAGATATATCACTGGCTATGAAGACACACCAATTTTCCTGGGCTGAGAGAAGAGCGGCGCCACGTTGTGGTATCAGTTGCTCTGCAGTTGAAGCACCATCGCTGTACACCTTCACCCCGCTTCACATTCACATCGTCAGTGAAGATAACCTCGACAGTCCTGATTCTGGAAAAGGGTCGATCTGGCCTAGTCCTTGGATCGCCATTGTATGGAGATGGCGCGAAAGAGACGTCAAGGAGTTTTCTAGGCGAGATGGTCGTACTTCGTATGGGTCTCCGGCTCCGGAAATTTCCATGGGAGTTGATCGTCGCTGCGATGTGGATAGTCGTAACCCCTGGTTGGATGTCTTGGAATTTCAGGACTAGACCCAGGAGGGATATGAGTCCAGGCTCGGGAATGTCCGGAGAATAGAAACGAAATGGCGACTGGGAGTACAGAGGAACGGTAGCAGGTAGTGTAGCTTGGAAATTTTTGGAAGATGCACTGCTGCGTGAGCATCTCGTGGTCAGAATACCAGCGAGGATCGTAGTAAACTGGAAAACCTGTAGGGAAACGCGGTTGGACCTGCATGGTGGTACATTGAGGAAGGTGTACTATGGACTTCAGGCTTCGCACTGCAGATGGCTGTTAGAGAGGGTGGTCCCGATTCTCCCTGAATAGTTGGACTATAAAGACGGCGTAGGACCTAGGTGAGTGTATTTGAGGAACAGGGATGCAATAATCAGGTATGTTAGAGAGAGGAGGATCGGGACGGATGGGTGCCTCGACTGGACGAAGATTTCAAAGACTTTATAAACCAACAAGGACTCAAGTCGTCCACATTGGATGCACGAGCATAGGTTAAAGTAATCTCGATACGTTATTAATTTGTTATCTGACACAACTTGTAAAACCAGAGCGATATGGTCAGAGTGTAACCAGCCAGGTCGTATCCAGGGATCCTCTTTCGATACGAATAGAAGGTGCCGAATAAATTACTGGAGAGCCTGTGTAAGAATCCTGTAAGAGTACTCATGCATCAGAGAAACATGCGGTGCACTGAGGTTGGGAGGCGGTTGCGTGAGCGGGCTTTAGGTGCTCCACGACCAGTGCGAGCTGAGGCACAATATGATAGCATCTATGCGCAATAGTGCTTCCGTACCTCGCAACTTTGGGAATGCCGGTCCGGCATCAGTGCGAGACACGGCGAACCTAATTCACGGAGCGGTGTAAGTACCCGTCGTCCTGCAGTGGGATGAGAATTTGCCATGCCTGTACTTAACGTTAACCGCTCACTTAAACAGACGGCGATTTTTTAATCTGAAAACATGAAAGTCCACGCTGAGGTAGGGGGGTGGTAGGAAACAGCCCAGTAAGCCCAGACTGAATGTGAGGAGAACACTACAAGCAGATGCCCAAAAGGACTCCGACTCACATCGATAAGAACGGCTGTCGGTCGGGCCGGACACCGGACAACCGGTATTTCGGCTGGGCGATCGTGTTTGCCCACCAAGGGTCCAAGGCAAGCAGCATCAGCCACAATTTGAGATGACCACGCATTCTGGGCTTGTTACAGCAGGACGGCTATCTTCTGGTCACAGTGGATGGGTGAATCTGAGTTGTCTTCTTAGGTGAAAGTCAGCTTAACCCAGCCACTGTCAAGGGTACTACAGTCAAGACAATGTAGCAAGGTTCAGACCCCACTGACAATCAGCCAGGAACCAAAACCCTCTCACCATTACTGCTTTCGTTTCATTCTGAGCGACACACACATATATTATCTACTATCCCCTCCCAACGCAGCCCTCCCACTCTAGTTCTGAACTCCCACGCGTACTGAGTCTACTGACCTCACGGAATGACGTGCCGCGTCCAAATCGGAGTCCGTTCTCCCTCCCACTGCAGATGTGAACTCTCTAGGTAACTATCACCGAAGGTCCGCGGAAACACTGAACTTGACATTGTACCAATACAGTAGCGATTCGCACACCACATGGACAAACCGTCGCGGGTTTCGAAGCCGACCCAGTCTTAGTCATTAGGTCTTAGTCGTTCAGATATTTTTCGGAACAAAATCTAGCCAAGTAGCCGGAAATGACTCACAGACTCAGAATCAGCCTTGGAATCGGCAACCCGTCAGCAACCCAATTCAAACAAAGATCATTTATCCTTAAGCCAATGATAGGCATAACCTCACGACCGCGCTGGTAAGGCTGCGCAACTTTATCTATATGCTTACGTGACGCCTCCGACAACTCAGGACAACTTGAACTCTTCCTAGAATACTGGAAAGACGCGCCGTCACCCAGTGGAGTCTGCAGTGTATCAGTAACATTTGGCTTAGACAGGAGCTTGACGCCGCCGGCAGTCAATGGAGAGTACATAACAGGACAAACGTGAAATCGAACATCGGTGCACTGGAAGAGATTCTTACGTCTACAACCCTACCATCAACCTACCCAGTGGAATAGGCAAAAAAATTACAGATATTCAAGACTAAGGAGAGTAGTACATGAAGGTACACGGAGACTTATCTTCGTCAGATCGTAAAGCCAGATCAGTCGGCTTCACGAGTGGTTCACTTGTTTACAAGGTTGTTTACTTGCAAGCGACCCGGATTTGCGCTACAAATATTCGAGCGACGTCTGGTTTGTACTGATCCGCTCATATATTCTTGGCTATCTTGTGGTGAGTGTTCGTCGTATCGTTCTTTGATGGCTGCTACTCGTGGCGTTGTGAGTATCGGACATGCCTTTGGGCTATGAAAGCCCTAAAGGGCACTGCATCGGATCAGGAAGCCTGGGGTAGGGGGGATTCAAATCTGAGATATGCGACTGAGAACCAGTGAAACTAATGGGTCTTTCTATCCGCCGTTTGTCTCTCATTTAGAACCACAGCTATGCTAACCCAAACCGAAAGGATTTTCCCACCAGACTCTGGGGCTTGAACGTGAACCTCTGCAACTCTTCGAAATATTGCGCCGTGCTGGCATCATCGTTGTGTGGCGCTAACAGCGCTGATCGGACGTCTG
The DNA here is from genome assembly GCA_015025155.1 of Lactarius quietus. Taxonomy (NCBI): domain Eukaryota; kingdom Fungi; phylum Basidiomycota; class Agaricomycetes; order Russulales; family Russulaceae; genus Lactarius; species Lactarius quietus. Next base: position 56,931 of record WITN01000347.1, on the reverse strand, counting down.
GAGACAGAGAATCAAAGGATATATCCACAAGGAAACCCTGCAGCACGAGCTGCAGAAACGAACGGAATCAGGTGGGTCAGAACTCAGGTTGTGCATACCGCCACACATGACAAGCGCTAATGCGTGATAAGTTGCGCCTTGACACAGCATGCGTAAAAAATTTCAAAGACTAAGAGCATGTCGCCCCGTCTTCACTGGCCTGGTCAGCTCTCTGAAATCTCAACCTCTGGTTAGAGAGTGAAACTATCATCCAAACCATTGTCGCGTCTTAATACAGACCTATGATTGACAGCAGGTTAGCGAACCAAAGTGTGGTGCGCGTGGATACGCAGTTCCCAGTAGTTTTTGTTACCCCAAATTTGTGCTGTAATACAGTTACTTGTGCCAGTACCTGCACTGCAAATTTTCTTGACATCAAAGTGCCCGGTATGCCCGAGGAGGACGATAAGACGTAGAAGTGATGAGGGTCGGACTTAGTAAACCCTGTACGGGATGGTAAACCTTACTGGTATACCATTCTGAGGGGGAAAGCAGCTAAAGCGTCCACTGGCAACTCTGAGTTATCGTCATCGCTTCTGGTTGCTCTGACGAAGGATATTGTGGACTTGACATGTTCCGTTGGAGTCGTGAACTGGGATCAATGATTACCGAGACACTAGACCCCGTGGCTTCGAGAACACTGTCCTGCCATGCGTTGGGGTATTGTCGAATTCGAAGAAGGCCGACGAAAACGCCTCTGGCTGTGTCACCCGATCATGTTCGCTCTGATGGTGGCCCTGCAAGCTGGAGACGGTTTTGTGGAAGTCAGGCGAAACAGGGTCGGAATGAAGAGAAGTGGGTCAGTACTGTAGAACCAAACAGAAGAACCGTGCCCAAGACCGTGCCGTTGGCTCACGCTCAAGCGATCCGGCTATCCCTTCGCATGACTGACAGTGAGCGGGGTAACCAACCTGCATGGACTTGAACCTGATTCTACTTCCTTGGTGAGATCACTCTTACACTTCCATCCGAGGCCCCGCTGATGGTCGTTTCTCGACATAGGCCGTTCGACAAGCTTGGCAAGCTGACACCCGGTTCGCCTTTGAGCAACTCATCCCTATTCCAGAATGGCATCGGGGCTCTCGGGTCTTTTCGTGTTGTCAATCAACGTCAAGAGACCCGAGTTCCTCTTCACGCTAGAAGGGATGACCACAGATAACAAAGACCTTGAGGTTCGGGCTTTAGTTGTTCTTTTTTTTTTTTTTTTTTTGAATCAATTTATATCCCGGAGCAGTATTTAAATACAAAGCCGGTCACGCGACACAAAGTCGGTATTTAATAGAGAGCGATGATAGTGGCCTTTATGGAGACAATAAGATGGTAAAGTAGCACCCACCCAGTGGAAGCGAAGTAAAGTCAAAGGAGACGAGAACAAGAAGTGTGACATGTCCAGAAACGAAAAAGACGGGCATGAAAGAACAGAGGTAAAAGTGAACCGCACAAACTTACCCAGCAAAGGGATGTCGTTCATGTGGTCATTTGATGGGAGGGTCAACCCGGGTCAGGGGGATGGGAAGTGAGATCCCGAGATGATAGAAAAAAGTCGTGAATGAGCGACTCAATTCGCGTTGCCGGACGGACTGGACCTAAGTCCCAGGGGGTGCGTGCAGTGAGGGATGATACCGCCCCCGAAGGGGTGTACGCTTTCCCTGACCGAACGTCCGCTGTGACAGTCCGTTGGCGAGATGGGACTCCAGTGTCGAAGTCCTTGTTTGGGGTGAAGCCCGCCCGCGACATGTGCAGGAAGTCATAGAACCTCCCGCACAGAGCAGCGTTGGTGCCCATGAGGTCCTGAGGGGAAAAACTGGACCACCGCGCATGACCTGCAGCGGATGTCCGCGCCTCATCGAACCGGGGGCAGTCGTAGACCAGGTGGAACCACGAGCGGTTGGGGAACCCGCACTCGCAGTATAACTCGTCGGGTGGTATGTCTGGCCGGAACCGTTTGGTGTAGTCCGACGTAAAGGCGTGCCCCACCGCGAGACGTAGGGCGGTGGAGGTGGTGTGTCTGGAGACGTCGACGGTGGCTTTGTCGACGCCGAGCCAGAGGGGGTGGTTCTTCCCGTCCGGGGGGCGCGTGAGCGCGTATTCCCTGGCGAACGAGGTGTGGGGTTCGGCTCTACGTTTTTCGAGCCATTCGGTCTTCCAGAGGTGGAAGGTGCGCTTCCGGGCGGCAGCTTTCTGGTGTGACGGGGACTGGATGGAGGAAAGCCGTGCACGGGCGGTAATGGTGCAGGCGCCAAGGGCAGCCTGTCGGGCCAGGGTGAGCTGGACCCGCTTCCTGACCGGGGGGGACCAAGTGAGCCACAGTTTGACATCCCTATGCTGAGAACAGAAGGAGGTCAGCGCTTTGTGAAACATAAGTACCGTATGCTGATGCGTAAGGGTACGAATATTAGTAATGTCCTGTAGGGCCGACAAGTTCCCCGCCAGGATGTATACGTGTGAGGGGGGTGCATGAGCCCTGTAGTACTGGTCAACCCACTCGGCCGCTTTCGCGAGCACGAACAAGTCAACGTCAAACTGGGTCACTTCCGTCCCCAGGCACCATTGCTGGACCCGGTTCTGGAGCTCCCCGCCTCCACCAAAGGTGGTCATGACTGCAGCCGCGCCGGCAACCATAAGGTCGTCAAACCGATCCTTCTTGGAGATCGTGGCCGCCGTCTGAATTATGACCCTCTCCGCATCCGAAGCCGACCACCCCGTGTAGAGGGCCGTGACGTCTGTCTTCCGGTCGTTAGGGGTGCATTTCCCCTTAAGCTTCACCGCACCCTCCCAGTTGGGAACCTCCCAGGGGGGTACTGCCGTGACGTTGGTGTGGGGACCCTGTACAGGGATCCTCGCACCGAGTGCCTCCAAGGCTGTGGGGCGCAGGGTTCTCCTCTTCGGCCCAGAGAGGGGGGAACAGTCACCACCCCGCCGTTGCCGACGTGTGGGCCGCCCGAAGACACCGCCGCCCAGTCAGGACCGAGACGGCGCCTGAGCTGGGAAGTGGGGGGGACGCGGTACAACCTGAGGGCGGAAGTGTGCGTCAGTTTTTCCAAGTAGAGCCGTGCAGGCAGCACCCTGGTCAGCTCATGCAGAGCTTCCCTAGGTGCCGTCCTGAAGGCTCCAGAGATTACCTTTACGCCGTCGTTCATGACGGCCTGAACCATTTTGATTAGCCCAAGCTTGTTCCGGGCATTCATCCACAATTGACACCCGTAGGACAGTACCGGGAGGCAAACGGCGTTAAACACCAGTCGCCACTTGGCCATAGATAGGCCCCGGTGTGTGTTCCCTAGCACCGACAGAGCTTTGAGGCTCGCCCGCGCACGGTTGCACATGATGTCGACGTGCTCGTTCCACTGTAGCCTGTGGTTCACAAAGAACCCCAGGTACCGTACTAAAGCTTTCGCCTTGACCCAGTAGGTGTTCAGGGCTCCGGTACTTCCCCCGTGAGGGGTTCGCCGATCGCCTTTGGGGTGCCCACCAGGCCTCCTCGACTTGGAATGAGGTCGCGATTTGGGTTTGGGGTGGGGGCGCACTAGCTGTGAAGCCGGGCCCTTAGCCTCCCCGTCCAGCGATCGCGGTTGTTCCTCAGCCCCATGGATGCGGAGCTCCAAGCCGTTCGGCACGTCCTCACTGTCGAGGCAAGACTGCCTAGGGGGGCGGAAGAAAATTAGTTCGGTTTTGTCCGGCTCAATGGCCAGACCATTGCGACTCAACCACTCGTCACAGATACTATACCCGTCGCGCAGAGCGTCCTTGACCGTGTTCCAGTCTCGGCCCTGCGCTGTAATCAGCCCGTCATCGACATACATGGCAAAGGAGCAGCCTGGGATGGCGCTCAACTTCGCCAGGAGCGGAGCGGTGTAGATGGCGGAGAGGATGGGAGAGACTGGGGAGCCCTGAGGCGTTCCCTTAGCCTGTTCCTGCTCATCCGATACCTTGCCGTTGAACGTGAGGTTAACTTGCCGTTCCGAGAGGAAGGACCGGACCCAGTCACAAAGCCCCAGGGGAAAGCCCAGGGTGGTCATGACGTGTGCGAGCCGGTCCTTGTCGACGTTGTCGAAGAAGCCAGAGATGTCGAAGAGGAGTGCTCCACACTTCGACTTCATCCGCAGCGCAACTTCGACGTCGTGGACGAAACTGAGGCCAGCGTCGATGGTAGATGAAAACCGACGCGTGCCGAACTGGGTGGTGGGGAGGAGGTGGAACCGGTCCAAGTCGTACATGAGCCGACTAGAGACCCCTTTCTCGATGAGCTTGCTCATGGTCTCGAGCAGGCTGATGGGGCGGTATGCCTTGGCAATGGCATAGTCCGGTTTATCCGGCTTGGGGATGACGACGACCAGGGCATGACGCCAGAGTCGGGGGTGATGGCCCGTGGTGAGGCAGGCGTTAGTGAGCCAAGTGAGGTGGTCGCCAATGACAGACCAAGCCGACTTGAGCATGTTCCAGCTAATGCCAGAAGACCCCGGGGCAGACTTGTTCGACGTCCAACACAGGAGAGCGTGTAACTCCTTGGCCGAGAATTCGACGAACTCGCGGGGGGGAAGAGGTGAGGGGTCGTCATGTTGGGCAAGACGGGGGGGTTTGTGTGCGGGAGGAAAGAACCGCGTGGTCAGCAGTGCCGCGATCGCGTCCGGTTCGCAAGTAAGGGAACCGTCGGCTTGTCGTAGTGCGCTAACCTCGGTCATTCGGCGCCCATGTCTCCATTTGGCCACATCCCAAATGTACCCGGATTCGACCGCATCGTCAGCCCACGCGCGCTTTGCCAAAAGTGCAGCACGACGCATGGCGTAGCGAGCTTGGGTTCGTTCGTCCGACTTCGGTGGGGCAGAAGACGCGGCCCGCAAGGCTTTCGCCGTGGCATCGCAGTCCTTGTTCCACCAAGGTCGGGAAGAGGAGCCCCGTGCCTTCTTGTGAGAAAGATGCTCCTCACAGGCGTCATGCATTGCGGTCTGGAGGTCAACCGCAAAGGTATCGATGGCCTTGGGGGAATGGAGTCGACCCAGGGGAGGGAGGCGGGCGGCGATGTCACAGCGCCAACGCTTCGCTTCTTCTTCGCCCAGGTCGAATTTGAACGTGCGGAGGGTCTCCACCCGAGTCGTGCGGTTGGGGTTCCTGGCGATCCAAGACGAGCGAATGCCCGCATGATCCGACCCTAAGGAAGCTTCCCAATCTACCGTGGGGGGGCCGAGAGTGTTCCCAAGGACCGCGGCGAAGTTGTGCCAGGTCAAGTCCAAGGTAGAATCCTGTTGGCCCTCCTGCCCAAGGTGGGTGATGGTACCAGGGGGGGTCTGCAACTCGAACGTCTGACGCGCTGCCCATTGCTCGAACAGGCGCACGTGCTAAGACGGAGACCACCCCGGTGGTGACCAAGTGGGGGAATGGAGGTTGAAATCCCCGAGGAGTATGGTAGGTATAGTGGGGTCGAGGTCCAAGGCCATAAGGGCCCGGAGACACGTATCGTCCTCCACATCGTGGTAAAAATTAATAACTCGTAACGTATTGTGATTGTCCGTAATGTCAGTAACGAGAATACAATTATGTCGAACGATGTCCCACCGGGGCGCAACAGAAACATTACGGAGATGGCGGGGCCGATTCGTATCATAGGTGCGGATATAGGTAAGTACTTTGGCGGGCGCAGATTCGGTAGTGAACGGGGAAAGGCACTTCCAGTTGGGGTGAGACACCCCTCCCAGAACCGCTTCCCCCACACGCTTCCTATCCGCCCGCCGATTACCGATAACAGAGAAAAATGGTTCGGAAATGAAAAGAAAATCGTCAGTAAGGTTAGTTTCGAGGAGGGTGTGCATAACAGCGTTCATCTTCCTCATATTGGCGGCAAGGATTCGGTGTTCACGCATCATCCCCCTCCTTCATGATAGCATCTTCGGCTCCCTTTAAGAAAGTACGGAGCACGTGAGTGTAGGTGTGGTCGGCGAACGGACGGCCCCCAAGCAGGGGGACATAGCGGAAAGCAGCTTGGACAATGAGTCCGATACCTTCGTCCGAAACGTCCCGCATGTGGATGTCAGCTCGGTTGACATGGCGGGTGATCATGCGTGCCCAAAGCCAGTCCGGGGGGAGTTTCAGCTTCCGGTTGACTTTGCACATTTTCTCGGCCCGTGCTTTGCACTTAGCGACAGCGGTGGCCTCAGCTTCGAAGCCGGAGATTTTACCCTCTATCATGGACCGGATGACGCTCAGAACATTCTTCTCCTCGTCGGACTTAGCAATGCTACGCAAGGCCTTGGAGACCGCCCGACCCGAGCCATCCCTGCCCAGTTGGATATTGCATTCCTGGACTATGTAGGCTCTGCTGGTGTTGTATTTTTGTTTTAAGAGGATTTCCATGAGCTGCTCCGCAGTGTCCGGAAGCAAGAACTTAGCGAAGAAGATGGAGCCCGGGAGTTTATGGAAAAAGTAGTTGAGGGGTGTAAGGGCGTCACCGTTGCCATTCCCCCCCCACATCTCGTCGATCGTACGGAAATACGCGGGATGGTCAGACTTGTCCGCTTCATCAGCTTCGTCAGCGAGTGCGAGGCGTGTAGCAGAGTTGTTCATGGGGAGGTCGCTCATAGCTGCGAATCGGACGCGTAAATCGGCGGTGGCTCGTTCAGGCGTGCCTTCCAATCCGCCCCAGTGCTCGTCCCACTCCGTGGCCGCATCCTCTGCGCCATTGTGCGGGAAAAGTTCCGGGAATTTGGAAAACACTTCGTCTTCGCGAATCACATCCAATGTGCTAAGCACCTGTATGCCGTCCGCCTTCCTCAACGCCTTGTCAGTGGAGGGGGAGGAGGTGGAGCTAGGAGCAACGACAGGCAAAGGGACATCCGGGATGGCACTGAAATTGCCATCATACCCGGTGTCGTCCGAAGGCCAGTCTGACATATCGACGGTGGACAGGTCCGCAAGGGTGGCAAAGTAATTGCTCGAACCTGAGACTCCCTGGTAGGAGGGAGGGTTCAAGGGAGGTTTTGGGGCAGGGACAGGGGCCGCGGTGCCCGATGTCTCGCCTTTAGCCTCCGCTTTGCGTTTGCGGGCCAACTGCGATTTCTGTTTCTGTGACAAACGAGTAGGCAAAGTAGCTGCCGTGAGAGGTGGAGCCAGTTCTCGCTGCGTTGGCACGTCCTCCGGAGAAGGAGCGGGGCCAGGAGTCGACACCGAGGAAGGCTTAGATACACCCAAAGGAGCAGATGAGGGCGTAGGTTCGAGCGGAGGTGATGAGAAGTTGCCTTTCATGGGGCAGTTGCGAGAGCGGGCATGGTGACCATTCTTCCCACACAAGATGCATCGGGGTGGGCAGTTACAAGGACCATTATGGCCAGCCTTGCAATAGTACGAATGCTGATCCGAGTGATGGGCCCCGCCACAGCGATAGCATTTCACTGCGTTCGGTGGAAGATGACAGAGCGGGGAACGCATGTTGTGGCCGGTCAAATGGCAACGCGAACATTGATTGAAATTTGGTTGTTCGCCCGCAAAGACCACTGTGACACGGCGGCCGAACATATGGATGGGCGAGCCCATGATGGACTTGGTGAGTGCGCCAGAAGGGTCGAGGATGCAGACGAGAACTGTCGCAGCCGGCTTGGACGTAACCATGGCCATGCTTTGCCAGCGCGCTTCATGAATGAGAGTAACCGAACGGAAGCTAGGGTTACGGAGGACCTCCTTAGTGAGAAGAGAGTCGTTCGGGATAGAGCCGTCGGAGAGGGAGGTCAGTGTGTTACGGAACTGTAGCCACGCCCAACCCTGACCGGGGACCGCCTTGCCGCGTCCGCCGAGGGGGTGGGTGAGCCCAGACTGGAATTGACGTATTTTCTCAAAGGCAACTTGGCCAGCAAACTTGTAAATGAAGTTGCCGGTAGTTTCCTTGGTCGACGCCCAATGGCCGCTGACGAGAGGGGGGGCATGCGCACTAGCCGTCTCAAGCTGTTTCCGTGCAAGCATAACAATCGTTTCGCCCGACCGAGACCGGATACTCTCTTCCTCCACCGAATCGGGGAGGCCGCCATCACGTTGGATAGTGATGTTGGTAAAGAGAGGCGCCGGCTGCGAGGTTCGGGCAGAGGGAGGGGAAGTGCGGGTCGGTCCCGAGTTAACACCCGTCCAAGCGGGGGTGACTCGTTTCCTTCCGGCCGGAGTCCAAGCCGCCTCCCGCCGCGGGGGAGGAACAGCCACGGGTCGAGACATCTGCATAGGCAGCTCTGGGAAGTCTACATCGAGACGATCCGAGGCTACCGCCGCAAGCTCATCCCCTGTGGCCGTCTGTGGTGCGGGGGACTTTGGAATTGTGGTAGGAGAGGGAACTGGTTCTGGGATGGGAATAACCCGTTGCGCGGACACAGCAGCTTTCGCTGGCGTTTGTGTGCGACGCGCTAACAGGACCTGAGGGTGAGATGGGGCCGCAGTCCGGGAGGGCGCGGCTGGTTTCGTAGCAATAGGGAGGGGTGGAGGGGGGCGGGGGTCCGTGGCAGGAGGGCGGCGCTTGCCTGTCTCAACCGCCACGAGTCGGGCCTCCAGCCCTTCGAACTTGTTGTTCATGTTTGTGATACCCGCCAGGATCTGTGCCAGGGGGTCGTTAGCCGCAGGGAGGGGTTCAGACGTTACCGTAGGGGCCGTGGGTTCTGTCTGCATAGCGTTCTCCGGGTTGTGCACGGAAGACTGGACGCCCCGAAGCTTGTCGTCAAGCGGCGGCTCTGGGAGCACTGCCAGGGGCACTTCATCTATCGTGTCGACACGCGGGGGTTCTTGGGAGTCCGGTACTAGGACAACAGGGGACGACTTCCTCGGAACGTCACCTTTGGGGAAGATGACATATCCGAATGCGTCCGCCAGTTCGAAGAGCTTGAGGTCTCGGTCAACTTTGGACCCGTGATGAAGCGACCCCTGAAGGTCGTTCCACAGATCCGCCGTCTTGCGAGCTTTGATGTCTTGGGCTTCTTGTTCGATTTCCGCGTTGATAGTCAGCATGCGTAGACGCAACGCTGTCTCGCGGTGGAAGCCTTCTGCGTTGAGCTTTGCATCCGCCTCTTCCCGGACCATTTTCTGGAAGAGGACTTCCGCCTGTTCTTCCAGGTCCTGGGCGTGGTGCGTGCGGACTCGTTCCTTGATTTCGTCGACCACCTCAGCATGGATGCGTTGGCAGCGGCGGTGGATCTCAGCTGAAATAGCCTCGCGATGTTCGAAAAATATCTGTGAGTTCGTAGGGGCACGGATATCCGTGGTGTCTTCCCCCTTCAAGGTACGGACAACGACCTCGAGCCAAAGGCGTCGCCACTGCTCCAAATCCTCTCGGGACTCGTCCGTGAAGCTATTGACGATGCGGTCAACCAGGTCCTCATTAAAGGACTGGCGAGCATCTTGATCACTCCAAAGGAGCTCCTCGTACCGCTTACGAAGCAGGTCACGAGCCTCATTTACAGCCCGCTGCTTGTCTCCTTCGGAGGCAGAGGCAACGGCGCGTTGGACTAGGAAATGCTGGATGTGATCCCCCATACCCGAGACAACAGTGTCATAAACGTTCATCACATGCATACCTTCGAACTCTGTACGAGTATCACTGAGTCGAGCGAGTTGCTCGCCCATGGCGTGCATAAGTTGGTTGTGAGTTTGCGGCTTTCGCATACCAGATGCGGTACGAAAAGAGTCCTTGAGGTGATTAAGGCTTGTTCGGCCAATTTGTCGGTAGTGTGGCGAACGCAGGGCCCCCCGAAGGATCGCGCCAACCATAGTATGGGAGAGGCGGAACCACGAGGTGTGCGTAAGCCCGCGGACGTTGTGGGTGTTGTCGTAAGACGCCAGGCCGGCATCAAGTGCAACGAGAACAACCTTGATTGCCCTATTGAGGACATCGTTCTCGATGGGGAAGGTGTGGTCAGGTCGCAGACGGAAGCTGGGGCCCGGGTAGTAGGCGGCAAACCCCAACGCGGAGTCGCTGAGGTGTTGCTTGAGCCGACCCACCGTGTTCTCGACGTCGCTTACGTCACTGTCATCTAATAGAGCGGTGAGAGTGTGGGATACATCGCCCAAAGAAGTCTCCTCAAGAGGAGGGTAGCGGATGGTATCCAAAAAATTAGAAACATCTCCTGGGTTACCCGTCCCATCAAGCTCCCGAGGTTGCGGAGCAGGGGTGCCGGGTTCAGAGATCTCAGCGGTTTCCCAGGCATCATTGATCTTTGTGTCGATAGGTGACCCCGTCGCGGAAGGCGCGTAGGGTGTGACCGCATAAAAAGCGTTCACCGTGTTGATTGATAGGGGAGGTAACGCGGCACGATCACCTTGCTTAGGGGTGAGGCTGCGGTCCCTGTTGGCCTCGAGGAAATTAGCCGCAAACGTGCCCTCGGAGATGAGGGGGTCAGGGGCAGGGGAGGCAGAGGGAGGGTGATTAAAATTGGCCGCGAACGTCCCATCAGAAACAACGGGGGGCGTGTCAGCAGCAAGGTGATGGTCTGAAGTGGGGTTGGCCTCCAGCGTCGCCGTAGAAACGAGGCGAGTGTCAGGAGGGCCCAGAGAGCGGTTGCCAGAGCAGGGATTGCCCTCCAAGAAGGCGGCTTCATCTGCGAGGCGGTCGTAGGATGAGTCGAGGGAGGGGACAGGCATCAAGTCCGTCGCTCTCATAAACATGGTGACATGGGACCGTTCAGAGTCTAACATCGGGAGGTCAGGGCCTCCAGCGATGAGTCGGGTATCAGGTGCAGCCTCCTGCGAGTACAAGACGGGAGACTGGGTGGGGGGGTCGTTGGGAAAGGCAGCCACCACTGCCTCGCCCCCCAAGTTTCCTTCGACCGGCACCAAGTGCCCGACATCGGGTGGATAGAGAATTTCGGGAGCCCCCGAGGGGGTGCCCTGGCGTTCAGGATGCATGACCAAGGACGATGAGTAGAAGAACTGAGGTTGAGAAAGTGCAACTGTGTAAAAGTGCAACTGTGTAAAGGGGATGGTGGTGGTAAGAGGTCAAGAAGGGGTTTTTGGCTTTAGTTGTTCATTAACTTATTGCGTCCCGAAGCTTCCGCCAGTCGTCCCAAATACGGGCCGCAGCAAGGAACCCTAGTAGGGTATCAAACAGCAATGGCCGCATCAGACCACTCCTCCCTGGAGACTGCATCGCTGGATATACTGTTGCATAACGAGCGACTGAATGCGGCGTTCGAGACCCTGCATAGCATTCCGGGGTCAGCCTGAAGCCACAGTCTACATGCTGCGTGGCGGTCGCTGTGATTAACCCCAGCCAGATCAACCGCAGTTTCACTTAATTCCACCATAGGAAGGTTCTCGGATGTCGCGGGTGTGGTTAGAGGGGTTACGAGTCCGACGTACCGTTCATCCCTACTATAGCCTGGAGACCATGACGCGACAATCGGAGCAGCAACAAATACCACGTCGTCGTCGGGCCAGGAAAACACTCGGGTTTTGGACGTGTGCCACAGCACATCACCGCGCGGTGTGTTGGCCATTTCTTCTACTGTTTCGCCGGAGGCGTTGTGCGCGCCCGCACCACATTGCGTCTCGAAACCTGTTTGCCAATTATTTTTAGGTTCCACGTGGGTTTTGAACACGTGACCTCCACTCATTACGAACTTTCCCAGGACCCAGACAAGTTCTAGAACTTTCCTTGAACTTTCACGACGAGTTCGTTTCGCGAAATTCGCGTTGTCAATAAGTCAGGGAGAAGGTAGTGATGGTAATGCAGCACATGGCATCCATCACGATATCTGTGGACGCGATGACGGTCTCTGTGAGGCCGGCGGCGGTGGCTGTGACTCCGAATTGGGTCTGTGGCCCCGACACACAGCACGGGCTCCCTTATCCTGTTCGGAGACCTGACATGTGGTACAGTATAGCGTTCAGAATAGAGCACAAACATAGCCGGTGAAGCGAAATGCAACAGAGACACATTGACGGCCGAGAGAGCTAGCGAAACTTCCTCAATGGGTCACTTTTTTTCTTCCCACCTCTCCCACTTCCACTCCACCGCCACCGCCAAACCTCCCTCCCCGCCCTCGTCCCCGCCCCCGTCCACGTCCGCGCTGATCACGGCCCTTCGAAAATGGCACAAAATAAGGCGCATCCTCCGTTTTCTCCTCTGCACCCGCGACAGGCTCTGTGCCGTTGGCGCAGATGCAACCTTCGGCATTAAATACTTCGGGATATGCTTCATGTGCGGCTGCACCCGCGTCGGATGCAGCGGCTTATCGTGCTTCAAGTATTCGAGGTCGTTCGGGTTGTCTTCAAAGTGAGCCTAATGCGCATGTGCACGGACATCAGCACACGTACATCACGAGACGAATGGGCGAGGACGTACCTTGAGCTTCTCAGATGTGAGAAGCTCTTGCTTGATCTCCTTCAGCCGGGCCTCGCGGATCGTATACCGCGTCACGGCGCGCAGCGCGTCCTCCATCCGATATCTGAACGCCTCGACCTGCTTCTTGTCGAACACGTATTCGCTCACCCGGCCCTGCTGCGCGCGAGAAATGCGCCCCCACACCTCCTCGTCGTGCTGCGTGCTCGGCACGGCACCGACCGCCTTGTGCTTGCCGTACTCCGACGCGGGAAGCACAAAGGACAGCGCAGTCCCGCTGCGCCCCGCACGGGCGGTGCGCCCCACGCGGTGCGTGTATGCGCGCGCCGATGTCGGCAGGTCGAAGTTGAGCACGCAGGCGACGTCTAGGAAGTCGACGCCGCGCGCTACGCCGTACTCGGCGTCGCGCTTGGCTCCGCGGCGTTTTTTGCGCGCCCCCGGTTTGGGCTGGGCGGATGGAGTGGGGTCTCGTTTGCGTTTGCGTTGGCTAGGGCCAGGGTCGTGGGCTTTCCCATCCGGCTCCCTTTGGGTCGAGGTGACTATAATCATTCAGTTAAGACCGGGATTATAGCTCAAAGATGCATAGAAACCTACACTGTTCCTGGTCTGATTGTTCCCCGGCGTCAGAATCCTCGCTGTCTTCGTTATCTTGCTCGCCGCCACCCTCGTCTGCTGCGATGATATAATCATACACCCCTTTGTTGAATTCTTGCACCGCGTGATATCTATTCCCTTATTAGCATCACTTGCCACACTGAACCACATCGTGTGCACCTTGAGTTTAAAGGTAGCTCCGAGTTCAGTACACAACTCTTTACAGAGAACTGCTCCAGGAATAGCTTGACACGATAGCATCTGTCAACATCGTTTACAAAAATGATACATTTCCCTTGAATGAGTTTGAGTTTGAGGATGATGTATGTCAACAGGAACTTGTCGACTTCCGTAGTCCTTCGTGTGCAACACTTAGGCCAACAACCACTTAGCTGCCGATATAAATAAATACCTGACGACGTATTGAATCAGACTGGCAGCACCGTCTTCGTCCTCCTCCAGCTTTAGCGTAACCTGAAAGGCCAATTCGTCACGAGACGGGGAAGAATAGAGGAAGGAAACAGACAGGGTTTCGCAGAGCCAAACCTTTCAGTGTCTCGACGTCGTCGGTCATAGTGGCGCTCATTAAGAAGCTTTGATATACTTTTGGAAGGAAATTGCCGGCGTAAATGGTGCGAATGTCTTCATCGTGGCCATAAGAGAGGATCAAGTCTGCCTCGTCGATGACGAGAGATTCAAGGTAGGACAGTGACAGGGTCTAGGAATGGATCGAATCAAATGACAAGACCAGAAGCGAATGTGATACGTACCTTCGCCTGAAGCAACGCGAGAACCTTGGAAGGTGTCCCGATGACGAGGTCAGGCCGATCAGAAAGCAGGACTCTAACAACCCGTTCCAGCCGGTCAGCACTTGATCGAGGGGAGTGATTGCCGCAACGCACCGTTGCAGCTGTGACGTGACTCCACCAGCGACGTTGACGAGCGAGACGTCACCCTCACAATATTTGATCAATCCTTGCAAGTACCCAAGGACCTGCTCTGCGAGTTCGCGGGTAGGCACGAGAATCAGTGCCCGAGTACACTGCTGTCGCGAATCGTCCTCGTCCTAAGGCGCGAGGATGGTGGGATGAGGGGAGAAGAACCTGAACAAGGAAGCAAGCGCCGAGCGCACCTACAGCTGCAGCGGATTTGGCGTTGAGAATCTTCTGTACGAGCGGTATGCAGTACGCAGCGGTCTTGCCGCTCCCCGTGCGAGCGCGAGCAAGGACGTCGTGGTTTTCGAGCGCAAGAGGGATCGCTTTTTGTTGGACGAGGGTGGGGCGAGAGAAGCCGAGATCCTCCAACGCACGGAGGATTAGAGGAGAGATGAGATGGGAAAACTGTGCGAACGTAGTAGCTTGAGCCTCTTGAACCATTTCGTCTCGTCTTTGCTTTCGTGAATCTGTTCGTCGTCTCAGCGAAAATCATGCTGCACGTGATGCGACCCTTTTCGTACATTTCCAATTCGACGCGGAAAAGTTTGACTGGCAAGTTGTCACTTCTCAGTCTGCACCACGAGACTCAGTCTGCAACTCTGCACCTTTGACTTGTCTCTAACACGTCTGAGATCACCCCCAGAATGATATGCCACTATCCCCTATAATATCGAGGATAATATCGAGGTTTAGCGTTTAACTTGGAACGCCGAGCGGGCCGCGGGTAAATCACGATACTAGCAGCCGACCTGCGGTCTTGCTGGCGGGCCTCGGACAGAAGCTCTAGGTCTCGTCTATGGATAACCTTTGATAAGACAATTTCCTATAAAAACTGGCCCCCATCAGACTCTTCCTTAGTTTCTCCCCCACCTCTCTTGCTCCTTCTACCCCAGCACCGCCCATGTGTCGGCCATTGACCATCCTCTCCTCCGTCACTTTCGCGATCGTGCGCAGAACAATATAGTTTGCTAATGTGTACTAGCTAGTATGACTCACTTAGGAAATGTTGGCTTTGGCTCCATGATTGTCAGCTATTTACCACCGTGTATCAAGTCTTTGGAGGGAGGAGGATGTCACGCCATGGTGTTCAAGCCAGAGGTTGACGAGCTCGAGCGTGTCTGGATAGACGCGACTAGTTTGGCAACTTCCTCCTTGGGCAGGTGGTGCGATATCTACCCTCCGACATGTCGGGATACAAAGGCGGAGGGAGGGGAGCAACAAACTTGAATGTGCTTTGGGTGGTCTGTGTCGCTGTCCCAGTCGGAGGTATCAATCAACGTGTTCTCGCAGCCGGGTTTAAGCGCATTCGTCTGGACGTTTCTCCGTAGTTTTCTCGGGTGGTTGGCTTGGGCCGCGTGCTTTGGGACAGGGTCACATGCGAGCTGCGCTTGCGTGTCATCCTAACGTGATGAAACGTCCGCGAAAAACCTCCCGGAAATAATCGAACCTGGATTATCCTCGGCATGACGGTAAATACGCTAATTTCAATGCCATATTCTCGCTAAATATGGAATTATCTGAAATTATCAAGGTTTTGAGGTGCTATTCCGAGGCCGGTCACTGCGAGAGTTTTCGCAGAAGTTGCGAGGACTACTCATTTGTATCACACCGCGGGCAGCCAAATTCTGCGGTATTGCCAGAGGAGCTGCAGTGGCGCTGGCGAATGTCAAGCCTGGCTCAATTGCGACTATCGGGCAGCTTCTCAGCCACGATCACACCCGCGGCGTGCTCTCCCGCGCTGTTCAACAAGTCGGCGTATGTTCTCGCTACGATGGCCAGCGATGTGTTGCGAGGACGAGTTTGGGAGCTCGCGGATCTGACGTTCACGATCCGTGAGGTCCAAGTCCAATGTGGTGGGAATGATAAGACTAACGTTGCTCCGGAGGTGGATATTTGTTTCAGTGTAGACAACAGCGAATTTGCTCATGAGATTTCTTTCTGCTAGCAAATTTTTTTATATAATCCATTTTCGTGCACCCAGAGTACAGAAAATTCTGTAGCACTTTTACCCCTCAATTATCCATCTGATCTTCACATCGCGTCATTTCGCCGATGTCGTGCGGTCCTAAGCGTTGAATGCGTTATGTCTGGGTGTGACTGAGTTGGACACAATCAGTTATCCGTTACCAGCAATCATGAACTTGAAACACAGTCCAACCAACCAATCGTTTATTTTTGAGAAGGTAGCGAATCGCGATTGCCTGATGGATAGTATGCAGAGGCTCGACGGCGAGTTTGGAACTTTGGACGTCATTCCTGCCTGGGGAGCAATCGACCCAAGGACC
Organism: Lactarius quietus; assembly: GCA_015025155.1. NCBI lineage: Eukaryota > Fungi > Basidiomycota > Agaricomycetes > Russulales > Russulaceae > Lactarius > Lactarius quietus. The sequence goes on along the minus strand of WITN01000347.1, from coordinate 40,780 downwards.
ATGTTCAATTACCCCGCAGATGATATATAGTCCTTCAAGCCTCGGCGTGAGGCCTTCCGCCAGAGATCAATTGATCAAGCCTGAGATCGAGATCTGAGCCGTTCTGCTGCTCAAGTTCTACTTGGCAGTTTACCTGGCAGTGTCTGCCCCGAGTTCCCCGACACGACTCGGAATACTGTAGGTTACTACCTTCACCTTGCGCATTCCTCCTTCCAAGTTGAGAGCCACAATGATGATGATTCTTGCATCAATGATTTTGACAACATATACCTGCTGGTGGCCTAACCACGCGTGATCTGAATGCGGGCGTCCAAGCGGGCGTCTTTTTCCGGTCTTTAGTGTTCAGCGCCACTAAGTACCGGCGCTCACTCAGGCCTGCCCGTATTAGTTGCTCTCCGAGTCAAACACCGTGCCTGTTAGGCTGTTGCCATGTCTCAGATGTTCTCCCACTACTTCCTCTTCTACTTTCCAGGCCATCTTTAATGCCTCCCTGAAAGCGTATGAGGAGAAGACCAAAAAAGACCTTCTCACGCATCCCTTGATGGCCCAGTTTCACACCTGCAACTCCCCCACAGACATTCTCACCGTCCTTAGTGATCAAATCCGACAGTTTGAGCAATCTGCGCGCGGCGATGACAAATTAACAAGATGGTTGAACCCGACCGTTAACGTCCTTTATGCGTTCTCCGCAGCACTTGGCGCGGGCGTTGGACTTGTAAATTCCATTCGAATGAGCCTTCTAATCCAAGCTCTGATATCAAATTTTATAGGTGTTCTCACCAGCGAATGTGATTTTTGCTGGTGCAGGGGTCCTCCTCTTGGTAGCTATTGTCCTAGATCTCTCTTATACAGACTATCCTCCTAATACCGGTCTCTTTCAGGCGGTTAAAGACGTCATTGCGAGCAGAGATGCGATCGTCGATATCTTCAACGTATTGAAAGCTTCTTCAGACGGCTCGAGACATATACCAAGGCGCCCACGACAGAGGCGATGAGGGACATCATCGTGAAGATCATGGTCGAGGTCCTTGGAATTTTTGCCATCGTGACAAAGGAGATAAAGCAGGGCGAGCAAGTGAGCCGACCCTGAGATTCATTACCCATCGCTGATAGAAGTTTAGAGAAGTACCTCAAGAAACTATTTGGAAGGACAGATATCGAGGACGCGCTGGGAAGACTGGATAGGTTGACGCAAGAGGAGGCCAGGATGGGGTCATGGAGATCCTGAAGGTCACGCACCAAGTTGAGGAAAGAGTAAAGACTATTGACGAGAGCATAGCGGGTGTAGACAACAAGGTCGATGCAGCTATTGAAGGTACGCTTCGCACGTTGTAACTCAGACTTTTGACTCAGACACTTGTGTGACTAGACGGCAAGGAACAAAGGCTCTGGTGCAACAGACGTTCAACGATATGGACGCAGCTAAATGTTCGTGATCCCTTTCTCACCGCTCTTAGTTGTTGGGACTGAAACGCCGCTACAGGGAGTCAGGTACGGCGGGATCACCGTGTGTGGCTCTCTCCGCCGGATCCATCCACTAATCAAAATGTCGCGGCCAACGCTCAACATGGGGGAACGGCAAGGTGGTTCTTCCAGGACAGCGTATTCGCAGAATGGAAGTCTAAGTCGACCACATCCTTGCTATGGATCCATGGGAAACGTACGTCCTTCTATCCATTCACAACCTCATCTGATCGGTTCGAATCATTGTACTAGCGGGTTCTGGGAAGAGCATTCTTTGGTTCGTTATCATTTACTAGGTCCACCCTTGAGATACTTATACCGTCAACTAGCTCCGCAATCATCCAGAATATAATGGCGTTGCGTGACGCTGGACTAGCCTCCATGGCGTATTTCTATTTCGATTTTAGGGACACCGATAAACAAAACCTCGACAACTTGCTCCCTTCACTTCTAACACAGCTCTCTGCTCGTTCCGGCAGTTGCTGCGGTATACTTTCCCGCATCCATAAGACACACGACGATGGCGCACATACACCCAACAGCAGCACTATGATTTCATGCCTTAAAGAGATGCTTGCGCTACTTAGCCAAGGCCCCACCTACGTCATATTGGACGCGATAGACGAATGTCCCAATACCTCGGGAATTCCATCGGCCCGAAAACAGGTGCTTGATCTCTTAAAGGACCTTGTTGGCGCCCATCTTTCAAATCTTCACATCTGTGTCACAAGTCGCCCGGAGATCGACATCCGAGCTGCCCTTGAACCCCTAGCGTTTCATCCTGTGTCTATACACGACGAAAATGGCCAAAAAAAGGATATTGAGGACTATATCAGATCTGTCGTCTACGCCGACTCGGATACGGTGATGGGAAGATGGCGGGAGAAGGATAAAGAACTGGTTATTGAGACGCTCACGGAAAGAGCAGATGGAATGTGAGAGCATATATAGACCTTGATTACACTTACTGATGATTTGACAGGTTCCGATGGGTGTTCTGTCAATTGGAAGTGTTGCAACATTGCCTTCCACAAAGCATCCGGAGAACACTCAACGAATTGCCGAAATCTTTAGACGAGACATATGAGCGGGTGTTGAAGCAGATCGGGATGGCCAACCTAGACCACGCCCATCGTCTGTTACAATGTCTTGCCGTGGCAATTCGGCCGCTGCGTGTCGAGGAGTTAGCAGAAATACTTGTGCTTGACTTCGAAGACGGCGAAGGTGCAATACCGAACTTGAACGAGGATTGGCGGTGGGAGGACCGACAACGAGCCGTGCTATCTACCTGCTCCAGTTTGATCACCGTCGTCGACAATGGTGACTCCCGCGTCATTCATTTTTCGCATTTTTCCGTCAAGGAATTCTTGACTTCCAACCGCCTTGCCACTTCTAAAGGAGAGGTTTCACATTTCCATATCACGGCCGAACCTGCACACACGACTCTCTCCCAGGCTTGCTTGGGGATTCTACTCCAATTGGACGGCAACTCGGACAATAGCTGGGTCGAGGATAACTTTCCTTTGGCCAGATATGCCAGTCAGCATTGGGTGGATCACGCGCAGTTCGGAAAGGTGTCGTCGCGGATCGAAGATGGGATGCGGCGTCTTTTTGACTCAAAGAAACCACATTTTGCGGCGTGGCTCCAGTTGCACGACATCGATGACCACGGTCATTGGCCTCACTTCGGAGAGTACATTATTGGATCACGTGGATCTCCGCTGTATTATGCTTCGTTGTGCGGATTTCGTGATCTGGCAGCGCACATAATCGTCGAACATCCAGAACAAGTATATTCGAGAAGTGGTCGTAATCACAACCCACTGAGCGCGGCCTTGCACCAGAGACACTTCGGCGTGGCAGAGCTACTGCATCAGTATGGGGCAGTCGTGGATGTCACCGGCTATCGTAACCGAACTCCATTGCAAGCGGCATCATCGGAGGGATTCATCGACGTTGCGGGGTGGTTACTTAGCCACGGCGCAGATCCGAATTCACAGGATGTCGGCCACTGGACTCCAATTCATTTCGCCACAGTGTCAGCATGCCTAGAAGTTGTTCGGATGTTACTGAACCACAGCGCGAGCATCAACATTGCAAATTGTGCTGGCCATACTCCATTACATCTGGCATCATTTCGCGGTTACGTGGAGATCGTGAAGCTATTACTCCAACACGGAGCGGATATCAATGCACAAGATAAGGAGTACTCGATGCCATTACACCTAGCATCGTCTATGGGGCAAACAGATATCGTGCGTCTGCTCCTCGACCATGGCATGAACGTAGATGCAGAGAACAAGGATGGAGAAACCCCGTTGCACTTTGCATCGTCCCGAGGAAGAACCGAGGTTATGTGCCTGCTGATGGATTGTGGCGCAAACACAGATACCGGGAACAATGACGGAAACACCCCATTGCACCTAGCGTCATCTTTGGGGGAAACCGAGACTGTGCGCCTGCTGCTCGACCGTGGCACGAACGCAAGTGTCGAGAACAAGGGTGGAAGCACCCCGCTACACCTAGCTTGGAGGACCGAGACTGTGCGTCTATTACTCTATGGTGGCGCAAACGCAAATGCCAAGGACAATGTCGGATGGACACCGCTGCACCTGGCGTCATCCCAGGGTGAAATCGAGATCGTACGCTTGCTGCTCGACCAGCGTGGGACGAACGTAGACGCCAAGAGCAAGGAAGGAAACTCCCCGTTACACTTTACGTGGAAAAAAGATATTTTACGCCTGTTACTCGACCATGGCGCAAATGCAGATGTCGAAAACCAGGAAGGAAAGACCCCGTTGCACATAGCGTCATGCAAGGGGAGAACCGAGGTCGTGCGCCTGCTGCTCGACCATAGTGCGAATGTAGATGCTAAGGACGAGGATGGATATACACCTATCCAGGTGGCATCAGGAGAAGGAAGGAACGAGATCGTGCAGATGTTGACAGAACATGGTGCGCGAAGTAGATAGTGAGCTAATTTAGAGTCGGAGCAAAGATACGCTCGAGTCACTGAGATTGCAGGGACATTTCATTTTGCATTCGTACAGGTACACTTTAATGTCATCCATACGGGTAGTGGCAATATGATTCTAACAATAGAAAACGGATGGGCGAGGGACATTCAAATCAGAGTAATGGCAGGCAGTTGGAGTCCGAGTCTTCCCGTGACGCTCAGAGAGAGCAGAGCAATGGACGTGCAGCTAACACCCGGGCCGAAAACCGGACCGGTTGGGACATCTGACCTGGTAGTAGGTGGCAGTAGATCGTACCTCTACATACGGGCAGTAACTCGCTTCGAGTACGCTCTTTATATCTTCAATCCCAAAATCTACAGGTATACACAAAGACCTACCAACCCAGTTGATGATCTCGAACGGAAGCCCGACTTCGGGTGTGGTCACCGTCCCTCCAGGACCTATCACCCTCCCGCAGAGTGCTATCCTCGTTTCTGACGCCGACGATGAGATCTTCCTTCTCTACACGCGTCTGGCGGCGCTCAAGCCCCCTGACAGCTCAACATGGGGCACTTCCACGGTCTCGGATCCGAGGATCGGAACCAAGATTCCCTTCAAGTATGCATAGAGCTGAAGCCTCCCATAACCTGTGAGCCCCCTCGGAATACGGACATAGGGAACCAGCGAAGGAAACGCAGGAGGAGAAGTGGCGCAGCGAAGGCCAAGGAGAAAGCAAATGGCGCGATCCCATCGTGTTTGAGTACTTTCTCTTCAGGACAAAACCGCTTAAGGAGCCGCAGCGGCGATACAGGGAGCGTCTTGTGGAAAACAAGGTGGGCTTGTCCCTCTCCTCCCTCCTTGTTCACTCCTTCAGGCTGTCTTTCCGCTTATTTGGATGTTGGATATCGGTCGGTGCATGCTTTCCCCACGGAGGCTGTTTTCCCGTGACTCCACTTCGACGAGCGCAGTGCCCTACTGCTCCACGTACTTGATTTCTCAGTGTCGAGTTTCTATCTCTGGTATTGCAGCAGAAGCACTTCCCAGAGACTCGTCGCAACCTGTTCGACTACGTAAAGCTCAGCCAAGCGCACGTCATGGAGCTCGGGTGCGTACTGCGGGGATCCCAGCACGCATGTCATCAATGATTTATTATTTTCATCGGGAATGCGTAGAGCCGGAACGGGACTTCTCGCACTCGCACTGAGCCCCTTAGTGCGCAAATACACCGCGACGGACATTCCCGCGCTCATCCCGCTCATACGCAAAAACGTCCTCTCCACCTCCGTTACAGTCACAGCTCTCGACTGGACTCTCCCTGCACTGCGCCAGGTCGATGTACACGACGCTGATGCACCAGACGTGCTGCTCGCTGTGGACTGTATCTACCACCCGGCATTAATACGCCCTTGCTCACGACTCTGACCGCGCTCGCAAGGCCTCAGCACACCGCTGCCGTCGTCGTGGCCGAACTACGCGCAGAAGACGTTCTGCGGGAGTTCTTACAGGAGTGGATTGCGCTGGGGTGGAGTGTGTGGAGCGTTGGCGAGGACTTGTTAGGTGCGCGGTGGGGGATGTGGGTTGCTTGGCGCGAGATGTAATGCCGTGATTTTTCATCAAGACGCATGGAGAGGCGGCAGCTCCTCCCGGTAGAAGTGTCCTCGTGCGTGCATGGATCTACGAATTGGGGTGAGCTCATATGATACGATTACGCGCGTCTATTATAGGCTTCTCCACAATACTGTGAGAAAGAGAAACGTCCGATATTGATGTGAAAGACGCTATAGAAAGTAAACCAACGCGATATTCAGCGTGATGAGCAAGATATAGATTAGACTCATCATTCTAGCCAATAACCCCAAGACCTGCGCAAATTCCAAGCACGTTCTTGCGCTCGCCACAGCGGTTGCAAAGTGCGACATGATGATATGGTCGCGCGTAGAGATTATGCCTGCTGACCGCAGCTCTACAGCATCGCCGCACGGTCACCCTGGGCCACCACAGAGGCCGCGCCCGTGCGGCACGTTCCGCGGCGTGCGCTGCCCGCTAAAGTACGTCGTCGGCACGACAGTCTGCGCGTGCGAGCACAGCACCGCGGGAAGGTACGTAGCCAAGCGTGCGGATAACCGTCTCGTGCGTCTCTGAGTGCCAATAGAGCTGGTACGAAGCGCCGAGGAGGGCATTTGCCTATGACACGGGCACGCCGGCTACGGTTAGCTAGCTACCGCCGTGTACTGAGGAGATGTAGGAGGGAGGGACGCCTTGGTGCTCGAGCCAAGACTACTAGACGGGGCGGGAGCGTGTCGGGGTGCGGCGCGACGAGCTTGGCGACTTGTTACAGGTGCCCATATCTGCGCAGCATTGTCACCTGAGGAGATTATATTGGAGGCTGTGAGGAAGTACGTGCTTGGTTATTTAGGGTCGCCCACTTCGTGAGCCGTCGATCAGCGCGGTGTCTTGGCGAGGGTTGGGGGCGATGTGGAGGTCGATCCTCGTAGCGGCAGGTGTGAGACATAGGCCTCCCGGCTTGCAGGACAGCATCTCATTAGTGTATCATGCAAACTTTATGGCTGGGGAAGCATAGAGCGGAGTATGGACAGGTGGCACGTGTTCAAGTTCATCGTTTTTTCTTGTTTCGCCCGCCCACCACGCAGGTAGTTTTTACTACCGATCGGTAATGTGGTAAATGTGGTTCACGCCCGTCGCGACCTCGCCTTGGTCACTCGAACCCCTCATAGGCCTCATCCCCGATCGAGAAGCATTTCCTGCTTCAGCCCAATCTCTGAACACATTCTGATCCCTTTTTAATTTCTAGCCACTGAGCTGCAAATGCTGTTAAATTGTTCCTTGCGCGTGTCCCTTCTCCTTCCGGTGCCACAGAATCGGACACGGAAAGCGAAGTAAAAGGAGTGGCTCACAAGGACGTAAATATCATCCCAATTTGTCGTCAAAAGGTTCAGCGAGATCCGACCTTACCCCGGGATAACAAGCAAATAAGAACAATGGTCTTGGACGAGAGCAGTAACTTACTGTAAGTAAGGCTTGAGATGAAAGGGGAAGTGACATAAAAGTCGGTCTTGAAGCTTGAAGCGGCGAAATTATTATCCCGAACACGAAGCCATCAATTGCATCATGCGTCAAGTCGTGCATCATATCTCAATCCCAGTCGCCACACAATCTGGCTGCTAGCATTTGTATTCTTCTGATCATACGTACTGATACGCGCTAGTTGCAGAAGCGAACATAGCACATGGCTAGCCGTCAAGGCCTTCCTCCATCTTTCTATATAGACGGGTTGTGATGCATGTGATGCGGGGACACCACTCCCCACCGTTGACGAGTACAACCCTAGCTCTAGTCTCTCTGCTGCATACCTCATCTGCCAACTTAGAAAGAGGCATGTCCTATCTCGTCACCTTCGTGGTTTCTTTCCTCGCTACTCTCTCCGTGGCCTCGCCTGTGGCACGACAGACCTCTGTCTGTCCAAGTGGTGGCTCTGCGAATGCCAGTAACTTTACCATGCTCGCTGTCTCCAAGACGAATACCAGCGACCAGAGGTCAGTTGGCCTCGGGTCGGTTGGTCTATCTCTTCTCGGTTCAGTGGGTTGGCTCGCGGTATTTACAGTTTTTTTGCGTGGATTGCTTCGCCGAGAGTTGATAAGACATAAACGGGACGCAGGCCACCGACACCATCAACAACTTACTCGCTGAGAATTTCATTTTGACAGATGGCCAAATCGCCGCATACGGTTCGGATGGGAGCCCGATCGGCGTCTCGTCCCCCGTCCCGACTGCGAACGGCAAACTAGGATTCAACAACGCCTACGACGGCGTGCAGATTGTTCCTGGTGAGGGGTACTGCGAGTTGGTGAGTCCCAAACTTGATTGATGCTGATGTGGAAGTCTGATTTAATATGTGCAAGTTCAACACGACCTATGGGATCGGGTATTCTGACATCCTTGCGGTCAACGGCGGTGACAGCGAGAACTTTTCGTTATGCAAGGGCATCGGCAATGAAGACCTAGTCATTTACAATCCTGTGAATGAGGCCGAGGACGAAACAGGGTTTAACTTTACGACCTGCAACGCGGTGGTGATCCACATACTTCCTATAGACCAATAGGGTGGGAGGTGGCGGATTGTTGCCTCGATTCGTGAATCGGCATTGCGAACTCCCAAACAGACTGCAAGATTTGGAATACTAGTGCCTAGATATAATACGCAGCGGACATTTTGCGTACAATCTTGTTACTTCTACTACTTTTACAAAAGCCCGCTTTGGTAGTAAAAACAGTCATTATGCAGGATGGGTGGACATTGTACCTGGAATGTCGAGCGATGGCCAGCGAACCGATTACATCAACACGCACACTTGCCTTCAGCACTCTTCGTGGGTTAGGGGGTTCTGTGCCAGGTATAGTATAATGCCCGAAAGGAAGGGGTGGCCGTGTTAGCTGTTGTGCATATATAACAATAAAATGAAGACCGCAACTTCATAGAGAGTGGGCGGAAGCATGGCTGAATGGTAGTACGGGACGTGCTGACAAGGCCAATTATAGCGCAAAAGGGCAGCTAATAGCATCAGCGTACAATGGGCTGTTCGCACAAAGACCGCCCTATGCTGCCGTTCGTTCCTCGCTCCACCAAAGTCAGGCCGACTCCGAGGGCCATCTGGCAAGGGTAATTCCGAGCACGTCCTTATGCTCGTCGCGGCGGTCGCAGTGTGCGACATGCTGCATGATGATGCAGACGAGCGCATTGGCAGACACTAGACACGGTGATTTGATGCATAATCAGTACCGACCGCAGCTCGACGGCATCGCCGCGCGTTCATCCAGTGCCGCACCCGTACGGCACGTTCCGCGGTGTGCGCAACTGACCGAAGTAGTTCGCGCTGTGGCACCCCACCTTTGGAAGTCCTTTGAACGCCGACCGCGACGTTCTTGATATATAGGTCATTGGCAAAGTTAAACAGAGGCCTGGTATTTGATAGATTCTGTGATACACCCGCGCTTTCTGTATCTACGAACTCTATAGGAACTGTAAAGTATTCTACTCATACATGTCCTTCCAGTGATGAGGCTGTCGAGACGAGACTCACTCTCACGACACGGCTCTGAGCGCCCCTTCGAAATCCGCGACAATATCATCGATGTTTTCGATCCCGACAGATACCTGTGTGACAAACAAAGATTGCATTAGCGCCCCTTACTGATCGATATATTGATGCACTATACGACGCACCCGGATAAGGTCGACCGTGACACCGCTCGCGAGTTGCTCATCTGCCGTCAACTGATGGTGGGTCGTCGTGGCCGGGTGGATCACCAACGTCTTAGCGTCGCCCACGTTCGCCAGGTTACTCGCCAGCTTGAGCGAGTCCATGACTTTGGCGCTCACCGCGGCGTCCTCGCCGCCCTTCACCCCGAAGCTGAGCACGCCGCCGAATGCGTTCGGCCTGAGCAACTTGAGTGCCAATTGGTGGGACGCGTGCGACTCGAGGCCGGTGTAAGAGACCCAGGCGACCTTCTCGTGCCGCTCGAGGTACCGCGCGAGTGCAAGCGCGTTGTCGCAGTGGCGCTGCGCGCGGAGCGAGAGTGTCTCCAGGCCCTGGAGGAGGAGGAACGCGGCGAAGGGGTTGAGTGTGGCGCCCACATCGCGCAGGATTTCTATGCGCAGCTTGGTCGCGAACGCGAGGTTGCCGAACGTCTCCGAAAACTTGAGCCCGTGGTAGCCCTCGGAGGGAGAGGTGAAGGAAGGGAAGCGCCCGGAGGTCCAGTCGAACTTTCCTGGACGCCCGGAGAGCGTGAGATCCATCTGCTAGCTACGAACACTACACCGACCTGAATCAACGATAACTCCCGCAATGGTAGTGCCGTGTCCACCAATCCACTTCGTCGCACTGTGCACGACGATGTCCGCGCCATGGTCAATCGGACGGATGAGATAGCCTAACAGAGTTTTGCATCAGCGCTGCTTGCGGCGTGATGAGATCAGAGAAAGGCCTACCTCCCATGCCGAACGTATTGTCAACGATCAGCGGGACATTGTGTTCGTGTGCGACCTGCACTACGCCTCAATCGCATATGCGAAATAATGAACATATTTTTGCGCACCTTCGCAATCTCGCTGATTGGACTGACGTTATACTTTGGGTTTCCGATGCTCTCCACAAATACGGCCTTGGTTTTCTCATCGATTGCCGTCGAGAATGCCGCCGGATCGTCTGATGTGACAAACTTGACACCGATTCCATATTTCTTGAATAGTACTGCTCCCGCGTGAGCACGGGTGTCACGTACTATCACAGCAAAATTTCCCACCTTTAAATTGGTTGTATGTCTAGTATGGAAATAAGTTAAGGGAAATACAGGACGGTAGACAGATCTCTTACCCCGCCGTAGAGGTATGAAGACGACACGATGTTATCACCTACCCCCGCGAGAGTACTAATTGCCATGAACTGGGATGCCTGGCCGCTTGCAGCTGCTACGGCGGCTACCCCGCCTTCGAGCGCGGCAATTCGTTTTTCAAATATTTCCTAAGAGCATTGGCCAGTGATAGTGAGCACAGACGTCCTAATCGCACGGAAAAGGCACCAAACGTACTACTGTTGGGTTTCCGACGCGGGAATAAATGTTTCCGAAGGCGCGAAGACCGAACAGATCCGCTCCGTGCTGATGCAGTATATCAGTGAGCGGAGAGGATCCCCGTTTGCGATACCTGTCCACGTCTCTACCACATACCGCACTGTCGTTGAAGACAAAGGAGGTACTTGCATAGATGGGCGGCGCACGGGCGTTAGTCGTGGGATCGACGTCCTGGCCCGCATGCAGCTGCAGGGTTTCGAACTCCGGTTCTCTGCAAGATGAGCATGAGTGTCCTGGGATGCGCCGAGGGATATCGGAGACCCCTACCTGTAGAAGTTGGACGTCATATAGGGGAGCTATTCTAGAGAAGAGAAGAAGACACGAGCTGAGAGGGTTATCGAGACTGAGCAACAAGTGAATTGACCCCTTTAGCCCCAAGTGATGGCCCCTTTATGTGTCAGTGTGTGGCATGTGGTGAGACCAGATGTTATCTCATGTATATTATTTCTCGTATTTATTCAAACCGGCGCAATTGTCCTTTGATACTTACTGAGATACTTACTGAGGCTGAGACGTCTCTCATTAGAGGGATGCCGGGGTCCGGTCCGAAATGGGGTTTGGACCCGGACCGCACCAGTCCTCACCCCAGGTCCGGTTCGCAAAGAAAAAAGCCGAGTTTTGATAGTCTTTTGATGCAGGTCCAGTTCGGCGTTCGCATTGTTGCTGGACCCGTTATACCGGTCTACGCTTGAGTCTACGAGAGTGGGCACGAGCGTAGGCGTAGTGCTAGTCTCCGTCACTTGCAAATGAACCAGACGGCACGTGCTCTGTCTTTCTCTTCCGTGCCACCTCTCGTTCCTCCTCTTCATACGGTTTTAAGAACCGGTGCTCCTTTCATTCTCTAAATAAGCAACAGTCCTACAGCACCGCTGCAAGTCCCCTCCGTCCATGCCGCGTATCACTGAGGATCCAACCGGGGCCACTTGCCCGAGCTTCGACGGTCCTGAATGGGAATTCCCGAGGCAGTCCATCATCGCTGGACACCAAGGCGATCAGCCCCTGACCGCTGTCGAGGCCGCACAGCCGATGAAGGAGGCTTGGGCCCGTGAGAACAAGCGCAAGGTAGCTGCCTGGAACGCCCAGCTAGAGCAGGACGAGCGGGACAGGCTCGAGCCAAAGCCCGCCACCTACGCTCTCAACAAGCTCAACAGCTTCGAATATGTCGAGCTGGACTACTTCACGATGAAGGGGTGCGCGGAGGCTGTCGTGGACACCAACAAACCCATCAATCTCGACCTCGCCTTCACTCAGCTCGGGGACACCTTCACTCTCCAGCAGCTAGCCGCTTCATGGCCCTCTCAACACATTCGGAACGATAAAGACCTCAGCTGGGAGGAAATGTTGTCACGCCAAAGACGTCGTGCTCTATTTCATGACCAAGTCCGGGCTGTGGCCACAAGCCCATTCGGAGTCCATCGCGGAGTTCTTCATCAGACTCGCACTGCATCCAAGGAAACTGCTGAAGAACGGCAAGGAGGCGCTGATGTTATACCAGAGTCGGGTGCGGCGCGAATGGTTCTACGCCCTCGAGCGCGACGAGGGCTTCAACATCGCGTTAATAAATGAAGACCTCCTTCGCTGTCTCGCTGAGGAAGTAAACGACAACATACGAGACAAGGTGTTCGACCAGGTACGCTAGCCCCTCCACCCCCGAGCCAAGCACTGCGAATTAACTGTGCCCCTCTTTTCTCTTCTTCTATGATACACCCTACCCCTTCACCGCGCGCTCGCGTATTCTCGCCCGCCGCCCGCCAATCCGCCGTGCTACCTGCCACCTGTCATCCCCTGCCATTTTCTATGCTCCCGCTACCGCCCCTCATGTTAATGTACTGGCGTCGAACCTGCCATTTTCCATTTGCAACACTCCCATTCTGCCCCTCGTGCTGACGCACCGGCGACGACCTGCTACCTGCCATTTGCTATTTCCCCACTACCGCCCTTCGTTCTGACGCGCTACTATGACGTGCCATTTTTCCGTTTTCCATTTGCTGCTCCCCTGCTACTGTCCCTCGTGCTAATGCACTGGCAACGGCCCCGCCTTTCACCGCTGGCCATGCACCTTGCATTGTGGGATGTGCCCCTGCTTGTTTCACCCGACTCAGCTTCGCAGGACTATTAGTGCAGCCCACGAGGCTCGGGCCCCGTCCAGACGTCACCGTGCTCGCTCACGGTCCCTGTCACGGGCGGAATCCTCAAGGAAGCAGCGTCGCTCACGCTCTCCGCGTCAGGACCTCGAAGTGCCTTTCGATCGCCAGAAGAAGCGCCCGCAACGGAGAAGAGGACACAAATCCCACCTCATTTCGAATTGAGACGCACTTCGTGCTTCCACTCAATCCTGACTCTCTAGACGTTCAAGCTTCAAGCTTTTTACCTTTCCACAGTGGCAGCAGCCCCTATATACCGTAGTCGTAGTACCACACCGACCCTTGCTACTCAGCCCTATACACCTGTTGTCTCGCGTTGTCTCTCAATCTCCCGTGCTCGGCGCCGTCTTCCCTTCTCGCCCAGCGGCGCTGCATGGGCCCACTCCTCGGCCGGCAAGGTAAAGATGCTGGCGTTCGTTCCTCGCTTCCTCGCTCCATCATTGACCGGCCAACTCCGCAGGGCCCGGGAACTGCGCAAGAGCAGTTCCGAGCACGTTCTTATGCTCGCCGCGGCAGTCACGGAGTGCGACATGACGCATGATGACAGTTCCGCGGCGTGCGCAGCTCGCTGAATTACGTCGTCGACACGGCAGTCTGCACGTTCCCGCAACACCGCGGGAAGTGCGTAGTTAAGCTCGCAGACGACCGTCTCGTACGTCTCTTCATGCCAGTAGAGCTGGTACGAGGCGCCGAGGAGGGCTTTCGCCTGGGACACGGGGACGCCGGCCGGCTACTGTCAGCCAGCTACCTCCGTGTGTCCGGGAGAGGAGATGGAGGAGGGAGGGACGCCGTGGTGCTTGAGCCAGGACTGGACGAGCGCGAGCGTGTCAGGGTGCGGCGCTACGAGCTCGGCGACTTGTTCCTTGGACAGGTGCGAGCCGTATCTGCGCAGCACGGTTAGGTGAGCATTATGTATCCGTGGAGAAGCGGCGCGGAGGACAGGACATACTTTGGGTGCTTGGAGTCGCTCACTTCGTAGAGCGCGTCGACCAGCGCGGTCTCTCGGTGGGGGTCGAGGGTGATGCGGAGGTCGATCGTTGAAGCGGTAGATAAGGGACCGGGGCTCTCCCATCTCGCAGGGATAGTATCCCACTTCCGCTTCACGTAAATGGCATCTCAATTTGATGTGGCCATCGACATGCCCGGTCTAAGCCGAAGCGAGACACGAACATAGGCATTACTGTACAGTAGAACATGGTCTTTGCGTGAACGAACTGGGCGGCACGTGCTCATTCCTTTTCTCCGTGCCGCCACCTGTCCTTCCTCCCTTTCAGCCGGTTCAATGAATTGAACGCTTTTCTTTCTCCCGCCCGCCACACCCAGAAAATCTGCCGAAAGGATCGATGATGAGGCCTTGGCTCCGACGCTCATCAGCTCGCTCTGGGTGGCCCCGCCCGCCCGTCGCGACCTCACCTCGGAGACAAGACCCCCGTTTTCGATCGAGAAGCACTTCGTGCTCCAGCCCATTCTCTATGCCGCTCACAGATCAAGGTTCTCTCGCATTCCCTTCAAGCCTTTCCCTTATCTATGAAGGTTGAGCATCACCCCGTGTCGTCATCCCATGCTGTGCGCCCTTTCTCACCCCCCCCCCCCTACTTGTGGCACTGCACGAGTCCAATCTCCGGACCTCGGGCTGCAAGGTAGTGACGCTCGAAGATCGCGCCTTATCCCCGGGGATACAAGCGCACTGCCAATCAGAAAAGAAGGCAAGAACAGGGGTTCAGGCGGTGGGACTCGGGCTAAGCGGGCTGAGAACAATATAAAGTCTTGAGATGAGATGAAAAGGGCAAGTGACAAAGCGGTCTCTCCAAGCGGCGAAATTAACTTTTGAGCGAAGCCATCTACCCTCATCATGCGCCAAATTATGCATGGTGTCTCAATCCCAGTCGCTACACAATCTGGCTTGCCACCGTTCATAACCTTCCGACCAGGCGTACTGATACTGCGAGCTGTACAGCAGTTGTAGAGCGAAGATGACACACATTGCGAGTCGCCGAGGTCTCCGACCATCTGCCTATATAAACGGGTTGGTGCTGTGTGTAGCTAGACAAAACGCGACATCCCTCACCGTTGACGAGCGCAGTCCTAGTTCCAGCCTCTCTGCTGCATACCTCATCTGCTAACTCAGAAAGAGTCATGTCTTATCTCGTCACCCTCGCGGTTTCTTTCCTCGCTACATTCTCATGGCCTCGCCTGTGGCACGAGATACCCATCTCTGTGTAAACGGCGGCATCGGCGAATTTACGATTACCGCCGTCTCCGTGTCGAATTCCAGCAACCAGCAGCAGTTGGCCCTTGGGACGGCCGGCCTATCAAGTACCGGTACCGTGGGTGATGTCGCAGTAATTACAGTTTTTTTTTGTGTCGGTCGCTTCACCCGAGAGTTAACATGGAACGCAGACCCTCAGCACCGTCACCGACGTACTCGCCACGGTTTTCAGTCTGTCAAACGGCAATACGAACGCAATCGGTTCGGATTATAGCCTGGTTGGCATCTCGAGCGGCTTCGACAACGACGTGAACGGCAAAATGGCGTTCACCGACCCCTCCGACGGCGTGCCGAGTGCTCCTGGTAACTACTGCGTCTCGGTAAGTTCCAAACTTGATTTGTCCCCCATGTGGAAGTCTAATATGAAATGTGGAAGCCCGCTGACCCCACGACCCCTGGCTATGGGGTCTGGTCCGATTTCCTTACGCTGAACGGCGTGAGCAACTTTGCGTTATGCGAGGGCATCGAAGATCGCGTCATTTCCAATCCTCAGAATTCGTCTTTCGTGCAATCAGCAATTAACTTTACGACCTGCTTCGAGGTGTTTATCTTTCTACTTCCTGTAGACGAATACAGTAGGGCGCGATCACACCCTCGATCCGTGAATCGACATTGTGAACCCCAAACGGACTCTGTGTTTTGGAATAATGCTCTATATATGATCATTTTGCATACAATGTCCTGTTACTACTACTACTACTACTGCAAGGGCTCGCTTCAGTAATAATGCAGTCATTGGTGCATGATGTGTGGCCATTGTACAGTGCGGAAAGTCGAATCAGAGTTTGAGCGATGGCCCGCCATATGATAATCACCGCCTGCGACTCGTATTACATGGGGACTCAGGTTCGGCCCTCCATCATCTTGCCTCCACCTCTTCGATTTCGTCGGTGCGAGCAGGCTTGCAGTAATCGGAAACCAACGATACATTACAGTGAGCCATCAGCTATATCAAACATCGTACTAGAACCATAAATAGATATATCGGTGGGCACGAAGTGCCTCCAGGATCACCGTTCTGACTCGGATTAAGTCTTTCATGTTGGGTGCCAACATGGGACTGTCAAGGACTGAACGATACTCTTACAGGCATCTCTTTCAATAATGAACAACCTTGCACATGCATAGATAGCCAAGCGCATCTGCAAAAGGAGAGTGTTCGTGCCATGGAAGACCGGATCTTCGACCAAGTCACACCGAGTCAGGCCTACAAGCCGTGCATCACGAAATTGACGACCTCCGAATCATCGTCTCCGCAGCCTGACTCTAACAATTGGGACACGACTCCAGTGCTGATCCTTAGAGCGATGAAGAGGCGCACGTCAAATTATCTGCCTTTGAAGAGCGCACTGGCCATGTCAACGGTGGAGTGCGTGAAGCTCTCGAGATTGGGAAGAATTCAGTCAAAAATAATGTTGAAAATAGTGGTACCATTGCTGGTGTGGTGTGGTTGAACAAACTTGGGAAGAGTATTACAGGAAGAAGGTGCTGACGATCAAGGCGTTAGATGGGCAGGATGTGACCAATTTCACTGGATACCTCGTTGACACTGCCATATCGCGCTACTCGAAAGATACGATTCCGAAGGCAGACTTTGTGCTCAGCTTGAGTGGTGCGACCATTACCGGAAATGGATATGCCATTGGTTGACCTCCAATCACGGTGCCACATTACAAGACGTCCAATGGCCACTGTTGGCCGTTCGCGGGAGATCAGGGACAACTCGGTGTCCTTCTTGCCCTACTGGCCTGTATTGAGGATATCACGATTGACCATCTTGCACGCAATATTGCTTGAGACATGCGCTCCGCACCATGCAGGATGGAGGTTTGGGGATTCGTCGAGGGTGCGGAGAACCTCGCAAAGGTGGCTGCTTGGGAAATTTCTCGGAACGAAGCTTGGAAGTCCATAGTGAATAACAAGGGAGCGAGGGAGAGGGTGTGTGCTTGTGTTTGCAAGGCAAAAAGAGAGTGGACGAAATTGAGAACGTGCGACGGAATGGCAACTCCGCCTCCTCCACGCCAGAGGTGATCCGAGGAGTGAGCCTGGTAGTATGGTGTGCTGCAACATTTGAAGCGACTCGGGAATCTTGACCAATTTCGAAGGTGACGCATGATTGGTCTTGCTGCAAATCTGAGGATAGGCTGCACGGCCCGAACAACTAGAGACTGGGACGTGGGTCTTTGTGAGTCGTCTGCCAAAAGTTGAGGCTGAGCGCTGAGCGCTGAGCCTTGAGCCCTGCCAGGACGCACCCTCATCCAAGTCTCGTCTCGTCTTCTGACGGCCATCTTAGTTCGGGTATCGGCTTTTGAGCCGGGCCGGCAATTCATCAGTCGATGGTGCTGCGGCAGAATCAGACCCCATCATGAGGCTCCAGTACGAACAGTGATCGGGCTTAGGGGTTACCGGAGGAAGATAAACGAGCATGCCAGAATGACTGACAATAGTATAGATTCAGTTGGCTAGGCTCACTGACAGAGAACCAGATAACCAGAGTTCTTTACCACTGCCAGTGTGGCAGCGGCCAGACGAACGGATTTATATTTCGACAATAGAAAACATATCCACTTGAATTAAAATTCTTCGACTGCTGCCGCAAGTGGCAGATACCTACAAGCATGACTAGAACGTAAGCAGTGATAGAATTTGGAGGACCAGGACCTTTGTCAAGAATGGCTGGTCATCCGGTCACATCCGAGTCGGAGACACCTGGTGCGAAGTGAAGGACTAGCGATCGGGTTCGAGGGCGCAAACCTGACCGTCTGTTATGAATTGTGGGCCGTGGTCACGATCCTAGCGCAAGCTGAGGTTGAGCGCGAGGTTGAGCACAGCAAACCAAGGAGCCTACGTGACTTCAAGTTCCTCCCGCGAGTGTCAGCGTGTGAATTGCAAGTGACGAATGGAGGTGGGGCGTAGTTCGAAGACAACCTCCACGACATGAGAACTGTATCGGTGTATTGGTGTGATCTTGGAGGGCCAATGGCAGGTGCAGTAAGTGTCAACTTGAATGAAGGCTTCTTCAACGGTTTTCTCACCACTGGGGGCTGTCCAGATCATTGCTCCCGACGGTGAGGATTGCCTTGAGGCTGAGCTGGGTCCTGCTTAACGTCTTGCCCTCCAAAATACGGGCAACCCCTCACCCCATGCTGAGAGCATCGTCTTGATATTATAATTGCCTACTCAACTTGAAGGGCCAGCTGTCGACGCGTTCCCCCTCCCGTTTCTGCCCACCTTCCTTTGCGCGATGCCCATCTTGATCCCCACCTTCTTGTCCTATCTGCTCCTCATAGGTTCAGTTCGTGGACAGGTCCAAGCCGCCATTTGTACCGACGATTCCTTTTCTTGGGTGGGTTCCATTCCCTCAGGCAGTGACTGCCACTGACAGACACCGTTCTGGATCGATAACGTTTTTCGCATCGTCCCTGGTGTTCGTTTTCTAGACGTTCAACTCGCTTCATCAAAGCCCCTGCTTAGTGGCAGCGTACCTGGGCGCGGCATGTAGTAACGGCTGTTAGTAGTTGCGCATCCGACCGTCGAGTCTGCAATCTTATTGGCATATTGCAGCATTCGTCCTTCCTTCTTTACCACCCCAAAATTCGTACGTGGGACCGAGTGGGGATGACGACGACGACCAATGCAAATGCAACACGGTCGCATACAACCTCATCAGTGCATGCGATGCGTGCCAGGGAGAGCCATGGATTCCGTGCGTTGAACAGTCATACTCTGGTCTGTGTTCCAGTAACCATTAGACCTACTTATAATAACCAGTTACTCTGAGTGGTCGTACAACTGCACCATCAATGCAACAGTTGGAACGTAAGTCCCGTGTCACTTCTACTGGCGTTTGTGCATAACCTCCACCCGAGCTTCCCCGAACCAGTCCCAGATGAAACGCGCGTACCCAGGTGGGCGTACTTACCTTTCGTTGTACGTGCCTTCCCATTCCTTTTCGGTTGTCCCAAAAAAATCTCATCAATGACAATTCTTACAGTTGAATGACACCTGGGACATCATGCTGGCGCAATTCGTGGGAGGTGCGAGACTCCGCCACTCTAAATGTGTATTCATCTTCACCATATTATCTAGATTTCCCCGAAGCTACAGGTCCCCCTTCCATTATTCCTACCTCGACCTCCCATCACACATCGAACACTGACGCAATAGTGGGGGGGGGTTGTCGGTGGTATCGTCGGTACAGCCTTGATCGCTGGGGTCGTGTTCTGGTTCGCCCTCCGCCGTCGGCGTGCTCGCTCTGTTCCATCCTCAGATATGGGTGAGAGGGAACAGCCACCACCTCAACCCCTTGCTGAAGTGGCAGCAAAACCTTATGTCTGTATATATTCTTTTGCTTTATTTCTCGCCCCAACTGATCTGGTGTGATATTTCCAGGACCCTTCGGATCCAACGACTTACCCGAACAGAGAATACTTGCCACCGAGCAATCACCGCCTCGGTTCTACTAGCGGCACGCAGCCAACCGATTGCGGATACACAGGCCTGCCAGAGGTCTGAGTATTGTCGTGCACATTTATTTCTTGGTCGTGTTTGTTTGGTCCCCTTTATTGTCTGAGTCCTTTGGATACTGGTCGTGGGTACAAGACTCTACCTTTTTGAAGTGTATTGACATCTACAAATCCCTAAGTGTTAAATTTGCCATTTATCACAAATATTACACACCATTTAGCTAAATGGACTCGAAATTGCAAAAGTTGGTCAGGGTTAGGGATGCCGTGGTCTGGTGCAGTCTGGTTTGAAGTAGTGATGGAAAAGTTCGGTTCTGAACCATGGTCTGAACTTGTATGCAGGTCAAAATGATCAACTTAGCATAAACTCGGGATCGACTTAGCACACTTGCCCATCTCAGATGAGACGAGGATGACCAAATGAATGCAATCCAGATCTATTCATTTTGTGTGAATTGGAATGAATCAATTTCGAGTTACATCAAAATAGTTCTATTATTTTCACTAGCGACTTCAATGGTGTCACGACTTGACATGCTATGGACTACTTATCATCATCATTACGAGGTCTCGGAGTTCGGGACGCTTACTATACGGTTATGACTACGATAGTAAGCCTCAATTAGTCATGGACACTGATGCGTTGCCGGTACTTGGGTATGCCGGTGTTTCAGGTATTATTAGAACGTATCATGACTCATTACGAGTACAACAGTACTAGGGTTTGGATTCAAAGCTGCGCTTTAAAGCCAGCGAGTAACTGTATATAAACTGTAGTGTCAAGACCAAGGCTCTTCAGCTTGGTCTTCTTGAATCATCACTTTCGTCTTCCTCTTTCTGTCTTCCCTTCGCTCTATTCCAATCAGTCGATTGAAGCTTATCCCTCGGGATACCCTAGTGTCTACCAAGCGACCTAGTGGCTGTGCAACTTAGTTAAGTTGCCCGTGATTAGCAAGATTCATCCATACACTCGAATATCACGTCACAGATCTGTTCAAGTCGAACCAGCGTTTAGTGATAACGCTACATTAAGACCAAGCTCCAACGTGGCGTCATCAGAAACTACAAGAGAGCGTTGTCTCAACTGTGACGACCTTTGGTTCCAACACAGAGGAGCAGACAACGTACCGCAAAGATTTCGCAAGAATACAGAATACCGGTATAGTAGCACTACAGGCACCACCGGATATCACGCAAAGAGTCAAATCGATAATCGATCCGTCGCAGTTGAGTTTCTCTACGATCGATACGTTTGGGTGGAAATTCGTTGGTTTCAGACACCAGGCGGACAAAACGGAGAGTGGGAAGGTTTCCGAGTAGCCTTAGAAGATTTAGGCTGTGACATCTACATCAACGAGCTCACACAAGAAGAACTACAAGAGTTGGAAAACACAACCGCTGTCAAACCAGCATCTACCACACCACCCCCATCACCAAGTACTAAGAGTAACGCATCTCTGGGAGCAAGATCGTCATCTCCATCACAACAAGGAGTCAACTTAGCAATCGCTACAGAAACATTACGTTTAGGAGCAAGGCAACCCTTACCTCTCATGTTCAAGCTCAGGCAACTATGGGGAGTCTATCCGCTCAACCAACCTATTCGCTCACTGCTTCACCAGCAGCACCAACAATGACGGCATTTCGAGCCCTTGCCGATCCTCAGAATCAAGCACCTCCACCAAACCCTCCAGCAGGAGGAGGGGGAGGTAATGGCGGAGGAGGTGGTGGAGCAGGACCACCTTTCGGAAACCCGCCAGCGCAAATACCAGCAGCGCAAGCACCCTTACCAGCGGCACATGACAAATTTTGTGGTAACCCACCCGCGATCTTCGCAGGTGACCGAGAGAAAGCCGAAGAATTCCTTATGCAGTGGAGTTTATACGAAGGAATCAATTCAACCCATTCCATCATGCGGAACCCATATCAGAAAGCTATGTTATTTCTCACCTACATCCAAGGAACCGCTGTAACCGAATGGGTAGGATCAATGGTGGCTTGGCTGCGAGTCCAAGTCGATGTCAATGGACGAAATCCTCTCGACGAATGGTTGTGGTATAACACCCACTCATCGTTCATGAGGCAATATGCAGACACTCTCAAAGAGGAGAAGGCACAAACGGAACTGAGGAGAGGCATCAGAATGGAAAAAGGGGATATTGACGCGTACGTGGCAAAATTCGAACAATTGGTCAGATATGCTGGCTACAATATAGATCAACCAATGGTCCTTGATCTGTTCGCAAATGGATTGCCAAACAAACTACAAAAAACAATTTACCTTCACGATAACCCCACAGACTACGAGGAATGGAAGAGGGCAGCCATTAAACGCCAAGGTCAATATCTCCATTTGAAGAACAAAATTGACCAATACAAGATACAACCCCGACCATCACCACCAGCACAACCAAATTGGAGACAATTTAGATGCCATCCAGATGCGATGGATACGTCAGCTGACAGAGCCAGAGCCCGAGGACGGTTGGCGCATGCGGAAGACGTATTGGCACAGCCAAGGCCATATCTCAATAATCCGCAACCACCTTTCAAACCTCGCGAAGGGTTCTTACGAAGGAGACAACCTCCTGATCTCAGGGAAGTAATTTGCTATAATTGTCAAAAGAAAGGACACCTCAGTCGCAATTGCTCCCAGCCACGTCAACCACGAAATCCACCTAGGCCTTTTAGCAATTCTAGGGGTATAGAAGTGGTGGACGATCGCTCTGAAACAGGAGAGGATCTCCACATCGCTCAAATGGTGGCAGACAATCGCACTACTGAAGAAAGGAAGAATGACTGGCTCCAAACTGCAGCCAACGAAACAGAAGAATTCAAAGCCATGGCAATGCAGGAGTTGATGGGGAATAAGGATTTTGGGGACGCCTGATGTTACGCTCAGACCCTGCTCAAGCTGCCAAGACACAGAGACAGCGCAAGTGCCTGCATGAACATTGGAAGAGCTGCTATGATTACCCAGAGGCGCATACCTGGGAGGCACGTGACAAAGAAGACATCAAAGAGGAAGAGGCCGTACGAGCACTCGTAGCGGCAGAAGACGATAGCTACCTCGCCTATGACGAGGCGTGCAGAGTTCGCCAGTTCGTGAGTAACTTAATAACTCGCGGAAGTACCCCAGATACTGGCAGGACGGTTACCACAGGACGAATGAGGGTCACGTGACATGGTCATGTGAGAACCCCCGGGTCACGGGATCTGACCTAAGCAATAAGTCAGGGGGGCGCGCAAGGATGGAATTGTCCCAGGCCACAGTATGTATCTGGCCTAACTAATAACTCAGGGGACGTTGGAAGAAGCCATGGAATTGGCGGAAGACAGTTGTGTCCCGAAGACGACCAACGAAGACGGATAGCGATTGTGTGGTGTAAGACCAGCGACCTGATGCTGCCGATATCAGCGGGCCGTGGCTGCCGTTGGGACGCACTCCAGCGGGCCGGGTTTGATCCCCTTTCGGGTATGTGTTCAAGATGGATTAGTCCAAGGAGCGCCTGTGTTAGCGCCGAGGCCATTATTGCATGGACGATTTGTGTTGTGGATGACATTTCCCACTTATGCTTACTATTTGCTTATTGTCCTCGCTTATTGATGCGATGAGGTGGGCTTATTGATGCCCCATGGTTGCTTACTCACTGGTTGGAGGTGCTTGGTCACTCATTGGTGGGGACGCTTACTTATGGCTTATTAATGCCTTATTCATGTGCTGATTGATGTGAGTCATCATGCTTATCATTCGTTATTCATACTATGTGTGTCGCCTTTGTGGCTTGACGGACATTTACTATATATACTATACAAGTTGCGCTATGGTTCGCTAGCTTAGTTGTCTTGGAACCCACCTGTATTACTCTCAGGGAAGTCAGACAGTCTTATAGCAGAGTCATCATTCGTTGTGACTACATTGTTGCCAACTTAAGTGTTAGGCGTTGCCACCTTGAAACGAACCTCAAGCTAGGCGGTACAAGGGGACCTTATTGGTTATTCGCCCTTTACAAGTCATTCAAGTCGTTCCTGAGTTCAGAAGCCGTGCACTTTGCTCAGAGTTGAAGCAAGGAAGACCCATCGGATCCAAGTCGGATCAACGTTCAGTGGGAACGTAACACCTGAACCCGACGGCCTGGGTGAGGGCACTACGTTGTAATGCTGTATACATAACTCGTTTCCGTTCTATGCGAATTCCAGTATCGATCCGAACCAGCAGCAACAAGGCCGACATAAAAACATTAGTGGACTCCGGAGCAACGAACAATTTCATAAATCCACGATTTGTGAAATGAATGGGGTTGGGCGCGGTTTCATTACCAAACCCAAAACAATTATTCAATATCGACGATACGCTAAACAAAAAGGGATCAGTCACCCATTTTGTCGATCTGCAGATATTAACAAAAGGAATCGTCAGGAAAATGAGGTTCCTCCTAGCGGACATCGGAAAAGAAGATCTCCTCCTTGGATATCCATGGCTCAGTACTTTCGAGCCAAAGTTCAGTTGGAAACATGGCACAATTGATGAAAACGTACTACCAATCGTAATCAAATCATGCCATCCCAAGGTCAACGTCAACGTAGTAGCTCGTCTACTGTCGGATGTCGCAAAAGACAATATTGTCGCGAAATTAGGGGAGCATAGCTCTATTAAAGGAGCTGCCACTGATCTCGCCATAGCTGCAGGACCAAAAGAAAAGACCCAAATACCAGCCGAATATGACGACTTCGAAAAGGTTTTTAGCGAAGAAGAATCCCATCGGTTTCCCCCTGCACGGGAATGGGATCACGCTATTGAACTTAAAAGCAATGCCCCAGACCATATCAACTGTTCTATATACGAACTCTCACAATTGGAGGACAAACCATTACGTGATTTCATCACGGAACAACTCAACAAAGGGTATATACGACCCTCTAAATCGCAGTACGCATCTCCGTTCTTTTTCGTCAAAAAGAAGGACGGAAAGCTACGCCCAGTACAGGATTATCGGCGAATTAACGAATTCACAATTCGCAACAATTACCCATTGCCGTTGATTCAAACCCTCATCAAAGATCTCAGCGGTGCATACATCTATACTAAACTCGACGTACGGTGGGGATACAACAATATTCATATCAAAGCGGGTGACGAACACAAAGCGGCGTTTAAAACACCATACAGACTCTTCGAACCCACGGTGATGTTCTTTGGGCTAACAAATTCTCCCGCTACATTCCAAACCATGATGAATCACATATACCGGGATACGATCGCGAAACATGATGCAAAAGGAACAACAATTCGGGTCTACATGGACGATATCGGTATCGCTACCCGAACAAATATTGCTGACCATGTCAACGCAGTTCGGGACGTGCTTAAGGTAGCCGCAAAGTACGACCTATTCTTCAAACCGGAGAAATGCACCTTCCACTCGTCATCTCTTGATTACCTGGGGGTAATCCTTGAAAAAGGGGTAACACGTATGGACCCTGTAAAGATCGCAGGCATTAAAAATTGGCCAACGCCAACTAAAGTGAAGGACGTACGATCTTTTTTGGGTTTTTGCAATTTTTACCGCCTATTCATAAGGGGATTCGCGTCAATTGCCAAACCACTAAACAATCTCACAAAGAAAACAACGGAATGGCAATGGGGCGCAACGGAACAACAAGCATTTGAAATATTGAAGAAACGGGTTACAAGCGAACCTGTATTGGCACATCCGATATTGAAGGATCAATTCGAATTGGAAGTAGATGCTTCGGGTTTCGCGGTGGGAGCGGTGTTACTCCAAAAGAAAACTGACGGCAAAAGACATCCTATAGGCTATTACTCCGCAACCCTCAATGCAGCAGAACGAAATTATGACATCTACGACCTTGAACTATTAGCAATAGTCAAGGCGCTACGACACTGGAGGCCTCTACTAGCGGGATCACCCCACAAAATCAAAGTATTCTCAGATCACATGAACTTGCGGTATTGGAGAGAACCGCAAAAGATCAGTTGACGAGTCGCGAGGGAAGTACTTGAATTGTCGGAATATGATCTTGAGATTCACCACATAAAGGGGACTGCAAACGGACGAGCAGACGCATTGTCAAGACGACCCGACTACGATCACGGGGAACAAGACAATGAAAATGTTACGGTATTACCTGATAAAGTATTCATATGAACCGTAGAAGAAATGGAGGTAACCAATCACAAAGACGAACAAAACGAAGACACCATCAAACCTTGGGTAGATCCACACAAACTGAAGAGGATCAACGGGGTATGGTATAAAGAAGGCAGAAGAGTAGTTACCAAGGGAAGTGAAGAGCAAAAATCAATTATTGCCGCTCACCACGATACCCCAGTACATGGTCATCCAGGGATCAGCAAAACTGGTAAAATAGTAGAACGATACTATTGGTGGCCAACGATACGACAAGACGTATTGGCATACGTTAGAGGCTGTGCGGAATGCCAACGACACAAAATCAACAATCGCCCTATTAGGGCTTCACTACAACCCATATACCCTAAACCGGAAGCTATGCCCTTCGAGACTATCGCTCTCGATTTCATCACTAAACTACCCATCGCACAGGGTTACGATTCGATCCTCACAGTTACGGATCATGACTGCACCAAAGCATCTGTGTTCATTCCTTGCAATGAAGAAATCAACGCAGAAGAAACAGCAGCGCTGTACATCAAACATGTGTTCACACGGTATGGATTACCGAACAAAATCATTAGCGACAGAGATCCCAGATTTGCGTCCAAATTCACAAGAGAATTATGCAAACAACTTGGGATAACACAGAACATTTCTACTGCATACCACCCTCGTACAGACGGACAGTCAGAACGAACTAACCAATGGCTCGAACAGTATCTCCGCTTTTGGGTAAATGAACGACAAGACAATTGGAATCTCTATCTTCCAATAACAGAGTTCACGCATAACAACTGGCCTAACGAAGCCACAGGGCAGTCTCCATTCTTCCTATTGATGGGACATAATCCTCATGCTGATTGGAATTCAACGCCCAGTCCCATGCCGCAAGTGGTGTTGCGCCTTGATCAGTTCAAACAGGCACGGGAACACGCTCAAAAACAAATTATCAAGGCCCAGAGGTCATGGGTATCACATAAAGATACACCCAAATTCCAAATAGGGGATCGTGTATGGCTAGAAGGGCGTCACCTGAGGACGCATCAGCCAAGCGCCAAGCTTGCGCCAAAGCGACATGGACCGTTCCAGATCATCCAGGTGATGTCCCCTGTCAACTATCGATTGGAATTACCCACCAAGTGGAGCATTCATGACGTGTTTCACATCGATCTTCTCACCCCCTATCGAGAGACTTCCTTTCACGGACCAAATTTCCCAAGACCTCCCCCTGAATTAATCGATGGCGAGGAGGAATACGAAATTGAGGAGATTCTAGACCAACGGCAATTCGGCAGGACAAGGCGCAAACAATTCCTTATCAAATGGAAGGGGTACCCAGACTCGGAGTCGCAGTGGGTCAACGCCACTGACGTACATGCCCCTGACGCCTTAGCTGAGTTTAAACGGACTCTGAATTCCACTCCCTCACGTATAAAGACAGGCCAATCTCTGGATGAAGCACATCAGTTCTTCCTCCGTCGAACAATGACCACTTCCCCCACTGTTGCCTCCACTACTTCCCAAACATCTTATCACCTGCCCACTGTTACCTCGCCCACTTATGCCGAAGTCACCGCAGCTTTCCGATGCATCGGACCCGAGGACTTCGTCCCCGAAACCCCTGATGTATGCGGACACGACGCTGGAGGATTGGAGGAAGACTCATCGGAGGTGGAGGAGGGAGCTCCTACTCGCATCGAGAACATCGTTATTCCACAAACGCTTATCCAGATTCCAAGCGGCCCCAACTCCAGTGCCGTGGACAGAGTTTGTGGAAGTTGTAAGCAAACCGCCCTGTCATGTCCAGGCCACCCTGACGCCGACGACTCCCACATCCACTACGACTGCGGACAACTCATTTACAATTGCACATGTAATCACGACCCCGTCAAAATCCCTCCGCCGCCAACGCCTCGATATATCAATGTCGACCCCCCTACCAACGTCATCATGGACCCCGCGACGTCCTGGGGTGTTCACATCCGCGCCACCCTCCGAGCTCGGGAGTCCGAGTCGGACAAAGAAAATCAAGATCCCAGCCAAATACCGGGATCCCAAGATGAAGGGGTACCACTTGTGCCGAGGAGGGGTAGGCGAGGAAGAAGAGCTGGTGTGGGAGCGTCAAAAGAAAGCCCTTGTTTCCCTGACTACAGAGGAGGCGGAGTTCCAGCCGATCAACAACGTGCTCGGGACAAGGCTGACGCCCCCGACGGATTCGAGCTAAATATCCCTCCTAGGTTTATCAACTTCCATATGACCGAGAATGGTCATATCACTGTCGCCAAGTACATTCACGTGATGCCTGGCAACAACCCTATTGTATACGGGTGCATGAAGAAAGGGGGGGAGATTCAACAAGGTGAAGTACACGCCGCTCCTGACCTTGATAACGAGGATAACGACCGCCATTACACGCATGACCAAATGCGGTACTTGTGACAGGATTTCGGTGATCGCCTTGGGGTCGACTTGGCCATGGGGCAGATCCCTGATCGGTCGCTATGGGCGGAGGTCCTTCGATACCGGGCTGTCACCAGCCGGTACTCCGAAATCGCAGAACGTATCACTGCTCTGGAAAATGAGCAATATGTGGTCGGCAACGAAGTCAGGAAGTGTACGCGTCGGCTAGAGGCGGCTAACGGACTGCAGAGGATCATGGATCAGGAGGTTTCGACCAATCGAGGTGCGACTATTATTCCCTGGGTGTTTGAACGAGGACGTTCTACCTGAAAAAGGGGTAATGTCACGACTTGACATGCTATGGACTACTTATCATCATCATTACGAGGTCTCGGAGTTCGGGACGCTTACTATACGGTTATGACTACGATAGTAAGCCTCAATTAGTCATGGACACTGATGCGTTGCCGGTACTTGGGTATGCCGGTGTTTCAGGTATTATTAGAACGTATCATGACTCATTACGAGTACAACAGTACTAGGGTTTGGATTCAAAGCTGCGCTTTAAAGCCAGCGAGTAACTGTATATAAACTGTAGTGTCAAGACCAAGGCTCTTCAGCTTGGTCTTCTTGAATCATCACTTTCGTCTTCCTCTTTCTGTCTTCCCTTCGCTCTATTCCAATCAGTCGATTGAAGCTTATCCCTCGGGATACCCTAGTGTCTACCAAGCGACCTAGTGGCTGTGCAACTTAGTTAAGTTGCCCGTGATTAGCAAGATTCATCCATACACTCGAATATCACGTCACAGATCTGTTCAAGTCGAACCAGCGTTTAGTGATAACGCTACAAATGGGGCCCGAGGGGCCCAAGGAGCCCTATTGGTAAAGTCGAGAGTGATACAAAATTTTTTTATTTACAAGAACTTAAAGACAATAAAAGTTGTCCTATCTGTGCACAAAGAAATTGCAAACACCTTGTGCATGACCATATGCAATGGATCGACCGCATGAGTGATGGAGATAGAAACAGATGCACAACAACATCAACTTCAGAGCAATACAACATGTACATCCCACTGCAAAGCACAGTCACCCAACAACCGTCATGACACTTTCTTCCCCAGACAAAGACCAAGTCTCCCAACAGCCTCTGTCTTGTAGCAGCACCATCAGCAATACTGGGCATTCTGGGGTCCCATCTCTGTCCTTTGAAGAGAGTGTTGGGCACCTGGTCATTGATATTGACAATTACAGATTTGCTGAATCTTTCCCAGAAGGGGGGGAGGATCACCCTGAGTTTACACCGTATGATGCAGAGCATTCAAAGTTGGATGTTCAAAGATGGTGTTATCATCTCCCATGACCACCCTCTTAATGAGAAAGGTGCATGGTGATGTATGTGCTCATGCTGCACGGCTACATATTATTTCCACATAATGATCAGCCACCAATTCCATCATTGATGGATGATCCGACGGTAGTATTCCCTCATAACTCATGGGCCAGCCAACGTTGGCTGAAATACGAAATTCCACCAATACTCATGGGCTACCTGACGTCGGCTCAGGACGTTTGCACAATGATCATTTAAAGTAGTTGTAGTAACTTCAATTAGCATGTATACACGATAGTTGTGATTAATATATAGTTCGATTCTACTCCATTCTGGAATGAAAATAGATGTTTTCACACAGTTCTGGAACAGATTCAAATGGTACCTGGGGTTCTTTCTGAACCACAGGTTACAATGGAACGAGCACGTCGACATCATGTGTAACTGTGCGTGGGCGAGTCTAAAAGCTCTGTTGGTGCTAGGTAACACACACCGGGGCCTATCCATGGCCAAGTGGTGGCTGGTGTTTAATGCCGTCTGCCTCCCGGTACTGTCATATGGGTGCCAACTCTGGATGAATGCCCGTAACAAGGTTGGACTCATCAAGAAGGTCCAAGCTGTCATGAATGACAGCGTAAAGGTAATCTCTGGAGCCTTCAGGACGGCACCCTGGGAGGCTTTACACGAGCTGACCAGGGTGTTGCCTGCCAGGCTCTACCTGGAAAAACTCACAAACACCTCTGCCCTTAGGTTGTACCGCATTCCCCCCACTTCCCAGCTCAGGCACCGTCTAGTGCCTGACTGGGCGGAGGAGTCCTTGGGTGGCCCACACGTCAGCAATGGCGGGGTGGTGACTGTTCATCCGCGCTCTGGGCCGAGGAAGAGCATACCACACCCCACAGCTTTGGAGGCACTTGGTGCAAGGGTTCCTATTCAGGGCCCTCACACCAATGTCACGGCAGTACCCCCCTGGGAGGTTCCCAACTGGGAGGGTGCGGTGAAGCTCAAGGGGAGATGCACCCCTAAAGACCAGAAGGCAGATGTCGCGGCCCTCTACACAGGGTGGTCGGCTTTGGATGTGCAGAGGGTTGTTATCTAGATGGTGGCCATGATCTCTAACAAGGATCGGTTCGACGACCTCAGGGTTGCTGGCATGGCTGCTGTCATGACCACCTTTGGTGGAGGTGGTGTTACGTGCGAGCTGCACATGAGCCTGACTTAGGCAACGTAGAGTGAACGCGGTGACTCAGCAATTCCTGGACTCTAGCACGAAGGCAGAGTGTCGTCTCAATGCTCGAAGGCGGAGTTCGTCCTTTGACGTTGTAGCGATGCGCGACCCTGAAGGATGAGAGAGAAACCACGACTTGGATAAGATGCGAGAGTTACAAGAAATCCAAGCTATCGACCACAACAGTCGATAGCTTCCTTTTAACGTTACTGTGTGGTCCGCCTTCGTCAGCGAGACCGCCACTACTACTAGTCTGCTAGGTAATCGTCCACGGTTGTTTGGTCATTGTATAGTAAGCTATCAGTCATCCGTCAGTCATCATACAGTAAGTCATCAGTCATCCATCAGTCATCGTACAGTAATAGTCCGTTTGTCACATCCCCTGAGTTATGGTTTAGGTCAGATACTTACTATGACCTGGGACGTTACAGGTGGGGAGCTCCAGAACCAGGTCCAGCAATGGTGCCTGGGGACGGAAGTGACCCAGTTTGACGTCGATCTTTTCGTGCTTGCAAAAGCCGTGGAATGGGTTGAATTCTACTATAGGAATCGTGCACCCCCCTCCCATATATACTTACTGGCGGGGAATCTGTCTGCCTTACAGACTATTACGAACATTCGTACCCTTACTCATCAGAAAACGGTACTTATGTTCCATCATGCACTGACCCTTTTCTTCGCCCAACACAGGGACGTCAAGATGTGGTTAACATGGTCACCCCCGGTCAGGAAGCAGTCCCAGTCTACCCTAGCCCGCCAGGCTGCCCTTGGCACCTGCACCATCACCCCCCGTGCCTTGCTTTCCTCCATCCATTCACCCTCCCATCAGAAAGCAGAGGCCCGGAAGCACGCCTTCCACCTATGGAAGATGGAGTGGCTCGAAAACCGTAGAGCCGAACCCCACACCTCGTTCGCTAGGGAGTATGCACTCACGCGGCCCCTGGATGGGAAGAACCACCCCCTCTGGCTTGGCATTGACAGTGCCACTGTTGACGTCTCCAGACACACTATGTCCACCACGCTTCGTCTTGTGGTGGGCCACACCTTCACGTCGGACTATACCAAACGGTTCCGACCAGACATACCATCAGACAAGTTGGGCTGCGAGTGCGGGTTCCCAGACTGCTCGTGGTTCCATCTCGTTTACGACTGCCCCAGGTTTGAGGAGGCACGGACCCTCGCTGCAGGACATGCACGTTGGTCCAGTTTCTCCCCTCAGGACCTCATGGGTACCAACACCGCTTTGTGCGGGAGGTTTTACAACTTCCTGCACACGTCTTTGGCGGCATTCAAACAACACGAGGACTCCACTCCTGGAGGGCCTCAACCACAACGGACCACAGCAGGGGCGGGCCAGTTAAGGACAGCGAGCACCCCCACTGGGGAGGGCCGGTCCTTTTCTGCGAGCACCCCCTGGGATCTGTGTCCTGTTCGTCTGGCTACCAGGATTGAGTCGGTCATTCACGACTTTTTCCTCTCATCTAGGGATCTTGTCTCCAACCCCCCTGACCCAGGCTAATTTGACCATGTTCCAACCACAAGAAGTGACGCCCCTCCGTTGTGTAAGTTTTGAGGTTCACTATGTATTTCTTTCTGCACGTCCTCTTTCTTTATCTTGGACATGTCTTACCTCCTGTTCTCGTCTTCTTGACCTTACTACTGCTTCCACTGGGTGGGTGCACACCTCAATACTTTATATGCCTTTTATAGGGCCAGTACATTTACGAATATTTTAAATACCGACCTTGTGTTGCGTGACCAGCTTTGTATTATGTACTGCTCTGGGATATAAATTCAAAGAAAAAAAAAGAACAGATTCAAACACACCCCATCTGTTAAGACATCCAGTGCATGCATACAGCTGCATTATGGAATAAGGCAGTGAGAATTTATATAAGACAAGCCTGTTATATAGTTCCTTTCTGCTCTGCTCCGGAATGGAAATGAATATATTAACGCAGTTCCGGAACAGATTTGAACCCAACCTATTCGTACAGATGTTTGGTGCATAAATACAGCCACATTATAGAACAAGGCGGTTAGCATGTATCCAATACCAGGCCATTATATAGTTCTGTTCTGCTCTGTTCTGGAATGAGAATGAATATATTAACGCAGTTCCAGAACAGATTTGAACCCAACCTATTCATACAGATGTTTGGTGCATAAATATAGCCAAATCATAGAACAAGGCAGTTAGCATGTATCCAAGACCAGGCCATGGTATATTTCTGTTCTGCTCTGTTCCGGAACGAGAACAAATATATTAACACAGTTCTGGAACAGATTTAAACCCACCCCATTTGCGTGGATGTCCAGTGCATGCATACAGCCCAATTAGGGAATAAAAAGGTGAGAACGTATCTATGACCCTTCAGGAATGTATTAATGAGTGCTCACATCATTCCAGAATAGAGTTGCGTGGATGCAGCTCAGGCGGTTCCAGAATGGTGTATGCATTTCGCTCCATTCTTGATTGGAGTCATGTGTATGCAGCTCACGCAGGTCTGGAGCAGTGAATCTATTTCACTGCATTCAGGATTAGCATACATATCTCTTTGTCACAGAATAGGGCACATATGACTCGGTTCCGGAATGACTGTGTCCTGTGCCAAAATGTTACGTGTGGACTACACGTGAGCCTGACTTAGGCAACGTAGGGTGAACGCGGTGACTCAGCAATTCCTGGTCTCTAGCACGAAGGCAGAGTTCTCGTCTCAACGCGCGAAGGCGGAGTTTGTTCTTGATACACGGCCCCAAAGGACGAGAGAGAGAGAGAAGAAACACGACTTGGATAAGAAGACAAGAGTGATACAAGAAATCCAAGCTATCGACCACAACAGTCGATAGCTTCCTTATAATGCTACGGTGCGGTCCGCCTTCGTCAGCGAGACCGCCACTACTACTAGTCTGCTAGGTAATCGTCCATGGTTGCTCAGTCATCGTACAGTAAGCCATCAGTCATCATACAGTAATGCCATCAGTCATCGTACCGTAATGCCATCAGTCATCGTACAGTAAGCCATCAGTCATCGTACAGTAATAGTCCATTTTGCCCCATCCCCTGGTTTATGGCTTAGGTCAGATACTTGCTATGACCTGGGACGTTACATCACCCCCTTCACAAGGGTGAGCGCCCATGCTCTACTACCCAATTAGTAACTGTTGTTAGTCCGACATCTGTCCCATGTTCTTCTCGTACCCTCCTGAGGGCGTGTGCCTGTCCTAACCTTGTCGCCGAATGCCGCGCCCGATCGACATGGACGTATATATCGTCCTCGAGCTTTTTGATGGCCGCCTCGAGCTCAGCGACGACCTCCATGGACGCGCGGTAGCGCCTTACTTCGGCTTGGAGAGATATGTCCCCCAGCCTAGCGAGGGCTTCATCTACCTGGCGCTTCCCACGGAAGTCAGCTCGGAAATACTGGAGTTTGTCTCTGGAATACTCAGCGGCGGGGCCCATATCTCTGCACGGCTCGGCGTGGATGTCAGCTCGGTAGATGGGCGAATAACGCCCCATCGTGCCGAACGCTTCTGGGTTATCAAGCGTACGCACCCGCACATATTTTGCGGGGACGTGTCTTCCTTCGTGCTCAATGACCATGGGTACCCAATTCATCCCGTTGTTGAGGATGAATCTGCCTGGAGTAGGCGATATGGCACGGAGAGGGATCCGTGTCGCATGTGCTCGGCGCGTAGCGAGGGGCGATGGGTCACGCTCTCCCTGATAGGGGGGTAGTCCCCGTGCCTCATATCCCGTGTCGGCCGTTGGTCTGTAGACAACAGCAGTTGCAGGTGGTCGGGATGCCTCATCACTGGCTTCGCTGGCAAGGGTGCAGACTTGGAGAGGAATAGGGACGGGAGCGCAGTGGCAGTAGTTAGGTGGGTTGTCACATGCGATGCAGACAACTCGGGCGGTGTGGTATGATTCATCACTGTCGTCGTCTTCGTCTTCGCTGTTGCTGTCGTAGTGGTCGACAGCGGTGGTCGATGTGTTGGCGGTGGAGGGCTGGAGGATACTTGCCTCATCAGCAACCATATCCTCATCCGTCTCTCCGCGGCCATCCTCTTCACTATCTGATCCTGTCTCCATGCTGTCATTACCTCCTTCAAGAGGCCGTACTCCTTCCTCATCTTCTTCCACTCGGCCGCTTGTGGGTGTGGGGAATCGCCTGCGAGCCTCGGCCAGGTCTTGGGCGGCTTGATCGTTGATGGCTGTGGTTCTGACATGCTCAACGGCTGAGCAGAAGGGGTCGTCGACATTGTTCGTGGTGTCATAGGTGGTGAGGGTGTTGACGTTGGGGATCTCGTCAATGTTGATAATGGTGAGAGGGACATAGGACATGTTATGAGTAGATGGAGGGGATGGAAATACAAGTGGTCCTGTCGCGGCTGCTTTTATGTGAGTTTCGGCGGTTGGATTGAATTGTTTGAACTTCCTTATCTCTTCGTCCGCGTGTACGTCGTTCCATGGGACCCACTGGTTGTCCGAGTCGGCGTAGCCTTTCCACTTGATCAGATACTGCAGTTTACGCCCGCGTCCATGCCTTCTTGAGTCTAATACTTTTTCGACCTTGTATTCTTCCACGTCTCCTACCAGTTCTGGTGGTGGGCGTTGATAGTTTACGCCGTGAGTCAGCGTTTCTTTGTAAGGGGTAAGGAGATCTGTGTGGAAAACATCATGGATGCTCCACTGCGTGGGAAGCTCGAGTCGATAGTTGACAGGAGACATCACCTGGACAACCCGAAATGGTCCGTGTCTCCTGGGCGCAAGCTTCGTGGTTGGCTGATTAGTTCGTAGGTGGCGTCCATCAAGCCAGACCCTGTCTCCTATCTGATATTTGGGGGTGTCACGATGTTTGATCCATGACTGTTGCGCGCGTCGCATGTGGTCCTGTGCCTGATTCCTTATCTCTTTCAATTGTTCTAGTCGCTTGCCGACTCTCGGTATCGGCGACTTCTTATCTGTCCAGTTAGTAATAGGGTGATAGCCCATCAGTAATCTGAACGGCGTCTCGCGTGTGGACTCATTGGTCCAATTGTTGTGTGCGAACTCCGCAAGTGCTAGGTAGTCCGCCCAATTGTTCTGTCGTTCATTGGCCCAAAGTCTGAGGTACTGTTCCAACCATTGGTTGGTTCGTTCCGATTGTCCATCCGTTCGTGGATGGTAGGCCGTTGAGATGTTTTGTTGTATGCCTAGGACTCGACATAGTTCTCTTGTAAATTTCGATGCGAACCGGGGGTCTCTGTCGCTGATAATCTTCGATGGTAGTCCAAACCGCATTACGACATGTTTTGCGTAAAGTATCGCGGTTTCCTCGCCTGAGATTTCCTCTTTGCATGGTATGAATATGGACGCCTTCGAGCAATCGTGATCCGTGACTGTGAGCACAGAGTCGTATCCTCGTGATACCGGGAGTTTAGTGATGAAGTCTAGTGCAACCACCTCGAATGGCATTGCTTCCGGTTGTGGGAATATAGGTTGTAACGGTGCTTTCATTTTTTGTGTGTTGACCTTGCACCATTGACATTCAGCGCATCCTCGGACGTATTCAGCGACGTCTTGCTTCATCGTGGGCCACCAGTAGTGGCGCTCCACTAGTTGCGTTGTTCGGTTGATTCCTGGATGGCCATGAACGGGGGGATCATGATGTGTGGAGATTACTTCTCTGATCTCCTCCATTGTTCCCATTATAACGATCCGTTGTCCTTGATACCACCAGAGTCCGTCTGCTTTTGTTAGTTTGTGGGGATCGACCCACTTGCGTATCCTTTGTTCGTCTTGTTGTGTGGTGGTTGTGGCCGTGCGTACAAACATTTTGTTTGGTAGCACGACGACGTTTCGTTGTCTTTCTCCCTTGATCGTAATCGGGTCTTCGAGATAGAGCATCGGCTCTTCCATTGGCCGTCCCTTTGACATGGTGTATCTCGAAGTTGTATTCTGCTAGCTCCAGTACCTCTCTGGCGATTCGTCGACTGATTTTCTGGGGATCCCGCCAGTATCGAAGGTTGAGATGGTCTGAAAAGATGCGTACTTTGTGTGGGGATCCTGCCAATAGATGTCTCCAGTTCCTTAGCGCTTTTACAATGGCCAGTAGCTCGAGGTTGTAGATGTCATAGTTTCGCTCGGCTGCGTTGAGCGTTGCCGAGTAGTATCCCACTGGATGTCGTTTTCCATCTGTTTTCTTTTGGAGAAGTACCGCTCCAACTGCGAATCCTGATGTGTCTACTTCTAGGTCGAACTGTTGTGTTTGATCGGCGTGCGCGAGAATGGGTTCTGTTGTTACCCGTTGTTTGAGCGTTTCGAACGCTTTTTGATGTCTTGTGCTCCACTGCCATGGTTCATCTTTGCGTGTTAGTTCGTTTAGTGGTTTAGCGATGTTGGCGAAGCCTCTAATGAACTGCCGATAAAAATTACAAAAACCGAGAAATGATCGTACGTCCTTTACTGATGTTGGCGATTGCCAGTCGCGAACCCTGAAATTTTGACAGGGTCCATACGTGTTACCCCCTCTTCAAGGATTACCCCAGGTAATCAATACTGGAAGTGTTAAAGACACATTTCTCGGGTTTGAAGAATAGGTCATGTTTTTGTGCACTGCTAGTACGTCGCGGACTGCGTCTTGGTGTTTTTTGATTGATAGTGGCTGTCGTTTGGTCGCTATGGCGATATCGTCCATGTAGACCCTGATTGTCGTTCCGATTGCTTCGTGTTTCGCGATTGTTGGTTGGTAGATGTCGTTCATGAAGCTTTGAAATGTGGCCGGCGAGTTGCATAGGCCGAAATACATAACAGTCGGTTCGAATAGTCCGCAGCGTGTCTTGAACGCAGCTTTGTGTTCGTCTCCTTCCTTGATCCTAATGTTGTTATATCCTTGTCGGACGTCCAGTTTGCTAAATATTTGTGCTCCTCCGAGATCCCTGATTAGGTCATCGATAAGAGGGAGCGGATATTGGTTTCGTATTGTCCATTCATTAATCTTTCGGTAGTCCTGTACAGGTCGTAGCTTTCCGTCCTTCTTTTTGATAAAGAAGAAGGATGATGCGTACGGGGACTTTGAGGGACGAATGTATCCCTTTTCTACTTGTTCGTCGATGAATTCGTCTAGTGCTGCGTCTTCTACCCTTGTCATTGGGTATACTTTGCAGTTGATTACATCTGGTACCCCCTTTTTGAATTCAATTGCGTGGTCGCAACTTCATTTTGGTGGGAACCATTTTGCTTCATCTTCGTTGAATACTTTTGCAAATTGTTGGTACTCTTTTGGTATACCGACTTCTTTGGTGTATTGTTTGGCCTCTATTGCAAGTTCGACCGCTGATTGTCGTCCGTATACTTGTTCTTTCAGTTTTGTCACTATTTGTTCTTTTGTTTCTGTAGTGAACGTTCGTGACACTTTGGCATCGTTTTCTTCCTCGTTGAGCAACCTTGCTAGTACTGCTCGTTTGTCGTTTGGGTTGACTGATCGTAGTACTATGGGGAGTTGTTTCTCGTCAATGGTGGCGTGGCGCTAGCTGAACCTTCGTTCGTAGGTCGCGAGCCATGGATATCCTAGCAGTATTGTTACGTCCCGGGTCATAGCAAGTATCTGACCTAACTCATAAGCGAGGGGACGTGATCAGGGGGACGCTTACTACTTCGATGACTGACGGCTTATTCATACGAACTATGCTGATTACTGATAGTATTACTGTACAATGATCGAGGATGACTGATGGTAGTAGTTGAGGCGTTAGTATTAGTGGACGTTACCAAGCAGTAGTAGTAGTGGCTGTATCGCTGACGAAGGCGTACAGTCAAGATAGGATATAAGGTAGCTGTCGACTGTTGTGGTCGACAGCTTGACTCTCTTGTACTCTCTTCGAATCTACTCGGCTTCTTTCTTCTCAGAAGTCCGTTCGCTCCCTTAGGAAGGCACTTTCAGGTGTCCTTGGAACTGTCACACCTTTGCGTGTTGACGCACCCTGCTAAGTCATGTTACTTGCCATCGCGTGTAGGGTCTAAGTCAGACCACGATCGTAACATTAGAGTCAAGCTCCCTTCACACGCCGTGGCGCCAATCACAACCAAAGACGGTTGGGACTTCCAACCTTTTATCATCAATTCTAGGGACAGAGACGCCCCTGCAAGATACGTCATCAACCGAGTCCGTTGGAGGACAGTCCCAGAAGAAAGACGAAGTGGAGTATTAGAGCACTTCAACACCGGGTACTACGCCGAAGCAGCCACCGCCAACGATTTCACCCCATCATCTTTCACCACGGAAGGTGTTGTTGGGTAGAACTCAGGTGGAATCGAACGCAAGAATACTTTGAAGCAACCAGACCAGCCGGAGACGATCTCAATTGCAACATTCTGCTATCAGAAGCACGAGACGTCGAAGAACAAGGACCAATCGACGGGACTATAGCAGAAGAAGAAACACACGAAGAACCCTTGTCGCCAGAATTCCAACATAGGACACCAGCGAGGACAGACACCAGTCACACAAGCGAACGAGTCCAGACGCCATCCATAGATAACGAACCAGAGGCCATCTACATCCAAGAGGAGGAACCCGCTGTGGAGGAAATTATCACCCAAACAGCTACGTTACACATCCCTGACCCAATCAGAATGGCCACTCAAACACAGATTGAAGAACCAACTCCGTTGGTCATCGACGAAAGAACGGGTCATGTCGTAAACATGAACCCGGAAGACATACAAGCAGCACGACGGGCAATGGGCCAGACGAGCCAGATTTGCCAGGAGGATTTGATTTTGACTACAACGACCCACCTCCTGGAACATTCGAACAGCTCAGAGAGCTTACAGACAACAAAATCAAGGAGCCCCTCCAATCGGAGGAGGACCCTGCAGGAGGAGGAGGACCCGCAGGAGGAGGAGGCCCACCCGCAGGAGGAGGAGGGCCCACCCGCAGGAGGAGGAGGCCACCCGCAGGAGGAGGAGGCCCCCAGGAGGAGGCCCGCAGGAGAGGAGGCCCACCCGCAGGAGGAGGAGGCACCGCAGGAGCCACGCAGGAGGACCAGGAGCTCAGGTCGGCACACCGGACAAATTCATAGGAAACCCCCAAGTCTGTTCAACGGAGACAGATCAAAAGTTGAAGGTTTTATACTTCAATGGGAAATCTACGCTGGGGTCAACGCAAGCCACCAAGCAATGAGGAACAAATATCAAAAAGCTATGTTGTTCTCACTTACGTCCAAGGAGACCTGGTTAACGCTGGGTCAATGTCAGCCAACCAATGGTTGATAAGAGAAGTATCCAGAGGTGTCAGCCAGTTCGATAACAGGCTGTGGAACAACGTTCTGCAAGCCTTTCGACGACAATTCGCTGATGTACTCCAGCAAAGAAAGAGCCCAAGCCCAACTAGACGCAGGCATCAGGATGAAGGAAGGAAAAATAGACGATTACATCGCTCTATTCGAACAACTCGTTCGCTACGCCGGATACGACATCAACGCGGAACAAACCCTGAAGTACTTCATAAAGGGGTTACCTAGGACGCTTATGAAGCAATGTACCAACGACGATCCCTAGGAATTACGAAGATTGGAGAGCATCAGCCCTCAAGAGGCAACAAAAGTGGATCCATATGCAGACGGTGCGCGGAAACTTAGACATGTTCAAAGGATCCGCTAATAGAAACAATCGGGAGCACTGGCAAAACTCCTTGCTCCACTACCGCATCCCGATGCAATGGACACCT
>WITN01000346.1:0-86687 GCA_015025155.1 Lactarius quietus | reverse complement strand
TTCCCAGAGCTTGCCAATGGGGAAGCTAAAAAGGATAGGTATGAACTGTGGGGAGCCCGACTCAGAATGGGGTACAGCGCCTGGGGTACGTAGTCATGGACCACAAACCCCGCCGATACCCACGGTAGGGTATCTGAAGATGAAGACTTGGTTGACGCCGGGAATAAGGACAGCCCAAATGATTCCAAGCACCCAAGCGCGTAAAGTGGACACAGGCATCGTGGGATTGTCCGTGTTGCTCACAGCAGACCGGACTTCTGGATACGGTGATTCATCTTCGATTATAATGGCGGTTGGGTCAAAGTTAGGATCGTCGTCGTTGTCGGTGATAACACCCTAGTCATCGTGCCAATTCGGTGCAGTGAGCAGCATGAACTTGAAGAAAGAGACATTACTAACCAGACCATCAAAGAGGTGCCCCGAGCCGTGCCTCTCGAGGACCCCAGAGCCCTCATCCTCAGAGGACGACATGTTGACTAGTTTTGAAGCTCGCAGAAACAAGAAGGCTCAGTTAGCGGACCAGGCAGAGTGGCGAAACGAGGCAGACAAAGGGGAGAAAGAGAAAGGACGGATGAGGAGCACGGCCATGGGGCTGATTGAGGGAATGAATTTATACTCCAGGGTGAAGTCGGCCTCTCTGGCCGAGGCAGTTGCTATTCCGTCCCGAGGAGAACTCTCGCACACGAAAAGCAGTAGTAGAAGGATTTGTCATAGGATACGTGCTACATAGGGTCAGTGCCCGCAGGTGCACGTTAATAGAGTTATAAAAAAAAACAAAAAAAACCACCAGGTGAAAGAAGCCTGCTGGATCGCCTATTGTAAAGGTAAGCCGCTTGTTAGCTACCTTTGAGTTCCTGACAGAAGTAGTAGTGGTAGAGTGGACACCTGGCAGCGGTTGCCCCAAACGTGTGCAATGGCTCACCTCACGAGTGGTCAGATATCCAGTTAGTTTTATTATGAAACACCAATCGGGATTCGTATCTATTCAGTATTCTCTCGGAAGTAACAGAACAAGGATGGCCTCTATTGCAGTGGCCGTCGTCATCTTCAAGATTCCGTTCCGCTCCCTCACAAGTACCACAGATGGAGGCTGTCAGTGTGACATTAGCACGCAAGCAGAGGAAACGATACCAAATTACTGTAGCATTTTCAGATCCAACATTTTGTGATAATTAAGGAGCATTGAGGTTATTGTGGCCCAGCCGCTGATGCACCTTGTGACCCGGTGCGCTGGCGTTGGATGTCAGCGCCCTAGATCGATTAAACATATGCCAACTATATGCGGAGGAAGAGTTACTGTAATGTGAGTGAAAATGACAATAGAAGGAAAATGAAACTTTAAAGTTGGACCTTTCGTCGACTGCGCGCGTACTGTATGATCTGATCCTCGGAGTGAAGACTCGGATTGGAAGGTCAGTGGGTTGGTGAGTGTGACAAATACGGATTTGTGAAAGTGCTCTTCAAAGAACGAGCAAAGTTTGGCAGGTGTACGTGCTCACTTGGAAGCTTTCAAAGTTGTCATGCCCATAGTCATAAGTAAAATATCACATCGGCTTTTCGGCCCTTCCGCGGTTGCCGGCAGGGGCAAACGCTCCGGAAGCCGGGAAAAAGTTTGCCCCTTCCGGAAAGCATAGGCTGCTACATCAGGGTAATGACATGGGTCTTTGGCTTTGAAGTTGGGTGGTTTATACACTTTGGCTTTGGGGTTTGAGTGAGGGCTTTGTCTATTTTTTAAAGTGACCTTTTTCTCTTTTTTGGAAGAGGTCAAAGACTTTTACCTCGTTAAGGGCTTTTGGGAAAACAGAATGTAAATCGTATAGTACAGATAGTGTAGCTACAATAAGGTACCCTGCCAGTGGATCCACTGTCCCACTCGCCGCACCACTGCCGTCGTCGCAGTTGTCGCCACCGCGCTCACGTTGTCCCATCGCCGCTGTCACCGCCGACGTTATGGCCACGGTCGTCACCACCTCTGGCGTTTGCAGCAGTCGTGGCCGTCATCGTCGTGAACGTGGTCGCTGCAGCCGTTGTCGTTGTCGTGTCGTTGCCATGAACGTCGCCGTTGGCTTGTCATCACGGCCGTCATCGTCGGGTGGCCACCGTCGTCACTTCGGCGCAGTCGTCACCGTGGTCATCATCTGGTCCCGTCATTGTCTGTCGACGTGTCGGGGTCTTGGTCGCACCTTCGTTGTCGTTGTCCGGGACCAGGACACTCCAGGCCCTCAGATAAAATGCTGAAGCACGGTTTTTTGTATGGTTTAGTTAGTTCTTTTTTTGCACCGCATTCTGTATATCGCAGGTTTTGTCCTCACATACAGACGGCGGCCGTCTACTTGTGTTAACCACTCCCATGAGGAGTGCCCGTTTCTCCTTCCCTCTCTTGCCGACTTGCGGCGACTCGGAGCTATAAAATGTGACCGGTGACCGTGACCCCCGGGTCACGCGGTCACGGCTGCGGTCTAAACTAGCACCAAAGCTCAACACAGCCCCACAAACCGGTGATTACCTTGGCGGAAATCTACGCAGAAGGAAGGCCGTACAATATTCTGACGTGGCCATGTGGCGTTGATGTCTCTGGTGCAAGGCTAACGTATCCTTCACATTTGTAGATGAATTGCCCCGTCAGCCGAGTAGATCAGTCCCCTTGATGCGAAAACCTTCCACCCGGTCGACCAATTTATGGCAATATTCTTTGATCCTACCATTCGCCATAATTTACAGATCTCTCTTGTTTATCGGACTATCTAGAGCGACCCGTTTACATTGACGGCAAACAAGGCTTGTCCTTGATTCAAAAGTAGTACGTTGTCTCTGTTCTGGCCCAAGATCTCCGAGTCTGTTAATGCTATACTTTGCGTCTTCGGATTCGTGGATGGCCTGGTGCACTTGCCTCGTCTTTTATTCTTGATAGATACCTCGTGGGTCTCCTTAAATTCTGCAATCAGCTTCAATTGCCGGTCCCTCCAGTTGTGCGTAGTGGCAGCGCACGCGCGGGGATTGATAACGAGTGAGATCTATTGAGATCGAATACAAACGATGATAAGCGCCAGATATTTCAGGCGTGCTACGTTACCATGTTACCCGATGCATGCTCGAGAATCACTGATCTATTGTCGTGCGCTTACAGTGGAAGGGCAGCATGCACAGACATAGTGGTATACCATACCTACTAGAAGACTTGGATACTGACTCACTGAGTGAAATTCTATAGTGTCTTGACCTTGGTCACGACGTGAGAAAAGTGGTCCATTCCGATGGCGCCCATACGGTACAGTACTCCGGGCACATCCGGAG
Source organism: Lactarius quietus (assembly GCA_015025155.1). NCBI lineage: Eukaryota > Fungi > Basidiomycota > Agaricomycetes > Russulales > Russulaceae > Lactarius > Lactarius quietus. The sequence continues at coordinate 83,393 of WITN01000346.1, read as the reverse complement.
ACGTTCTGCTAGCCGCTTGGCTAACAGAGTCGTTGCCTTCGTGGTAATCACCCTCAGCGTACAATATGCACAGTCACGGAAGAGCGCTACAGCCTCAACTAACCACGAGAAAAAATAGACTGCCTCGGCCGGGTTCTCCTTTGCGAATGTTTCATCACCCAACATCCAGCCTCCCTAGAATGACGCCAATACATAAAGTGGCCATTGCGAGGGAAGGGGTAGGCAGGAGAGGGTAAGGGTCTTAGTGGGGCGATAAAGACCGGTTGAAGGTAACGAGAACGACGGAACGCGTGATGAGATGAGATGATGGTGCGTTGTTCAAAACCTTAGTACCAGCGCTACGCGGACTCCGATTCTAATAATTTTACAAGGCAGAAGACCCGATGCTCTACAGTACTTTTGGAAAGAACCTCCAGAAAGATACGGAACGACGGTGTCATCTGCCCACACAATTGCGACTGCGACGTAGAGGTAGTGACGGATAACATCGATAACATGGTAGTGTTAATGCTACGAGATGTCGAGAATTTGCGATGGTGGTGGTGAGCGCACGTAATTCGAAAACGATCATCGAACTTCTTCGACACGGTATACTGGGTTGAGCAACAGCTTACTGTTACCAGCTCGCAGGGCCGAACTTCTGGCCATCTTCGAGGAGTTTGTTCGGAACGCCGGCAACATCAGCTGTCTTCGCGTACACAGTGTTGCCCCACCACTTCTGGACCCCATTGAGGCCAATGCTTCCGTTGTCCGGGTATTGAAGAGTAAAGTAGATAACGACCGCACCGACGGCGTACCCTGCATCCAAAGCAGCGGATAGCACATCTATTATCCAAAGTGCATCAGAAACTTGGGATAACTCAGAGTATCAAATTTAAAATAATAGACGCACAGTTGTACTTCGCCCACCAGCAGAAGTGGCGACGACGAATCACGTAGTTGAATAAGAAGCAAATGAGAACCCAAGGCACAAAGTTGATCGGTGTTGCAGGTGGCATCGAACTCATCGCGATGAAAAGGAGCGGGAAGTTGAGATATTTTAGAACCCCGATCTTGAACCTCTTGTGCAATATCCACTGGATAATCGGAAGGACTGCCCCGATCAAGAAGAAGAACACAAGGCCGTGGTAAAGCTGGCCATGGGAGAAGAGACGCTGCGGGCCAATAACACCCCACTTCAAAGGTGACCTTAGTCAAGGAAATAAGGTCGTATGGGAAGATGCAACTCACAATTATCGATGCAGTACCGAAAACAGTTGTCCGAGGGCAAGTAAAGCCGTCTTTTTGGGTGGGAGTGCAAAGGCCCTCAACGTTAGAGAATAGCCAATTCTGCACACCTAGCTGCACCGTGCCAGCAATCATAGTAGCGACAACTTGGCAGGAAAACATCGGGCGGGGAGGGACCTTCATATAGTGGCCGAGCTTAAAGTCACCGGTGAAGCTTAACGCTTGATTCATGCTAATATAACCCCAGGTCTTGAACATCATCATCGCAATCGGTCGGCCAGGGAGCGCATAGCCGATGATGAGCTCCGTGATGACGTTCAGACCCACTTCCTGGTTCGTGATAGCCAAAATGACACCAATCGGGATCGTGTACATGAATGCTGAATAGGGGAGGGGGTAGGTCATCAGGGATAAAATTCACGGGGGGGAATGGAGACTCACAGATGGTGAGAGCGAGGACGAAAGTCCAGAGAGGGAAATCTGTCTTCCAGAATTCTATGGCAACTACACCGGACACAAACATGGTCACTGCAAAGTACATTAGCACCTCTATACTGACTCTCGCTGACCACTAGTAATGGACACACGGAATATGGAGAGGAACCACCAATCGGGGACCCCCTTGTAAACGGACATGAGGCGAGCGTGGATGTCAGGCCGCTCCGACAGCGAGTGGAATGCCTTGGACCAGATCTGTTTTCGGTAGTAGACTAGGGTGTGCGTGATAGTGGCAGTAATAGAGGCAAATGAAAGACCGTATGAAATAGCGAAGGATATGGAAATAAACAGGGGGCTGTAAGCCTTGTAGGCACCGAGGTTGAAGGTGGCATCATCGTTGATGATGCGCGAGATGTTGTAAGGGCTTCCCGTATTATCAAAGGATTGTGAGGAGACAATGGGCAAGAACCCACTGTACCAGGTGTTGGTGTACTGCAGGAAAGTCATAAATATATGATGAATCATCGAAATATAAACTCACATAAAGAATGGGGACCAGGAACCAAGCAAAAAACACGACAGCAATAGCAGTGTGGGCAGCTGCCCACCACGGCGTCGGAAGAGGAGAGCCGTTGAACGCGGTGATTTGGCCCCAGTCAAACGTAAGTACACCCATAGCCAAGCCGTGCGTGACACCGAACATTTGGTTGAGCTTGACATTGTTGGGTGCGATCCAGCAGACCCACGAGAAGCTGGACAAGGCGGTGAATAGATATGACGGCAAGAAATCTAGGGGGGATGGTCAGACACGGAGGGGAACCAACAGATCAGGAGAGACGAGCTGACTGTAGAAAAAGTAGCCAATAAATACGTAGGTGAAGAAGCGTCCGCGCGAAATACCACCGAGTCTCTGAGTGCCAGAGGTCTCCAGGGAGTGCATGGTGTTGAACAGGGCGGCGAAGACAAGACTGCTGGGCCAAATCATTGACGGAGGATCGACAAGGAAACGCTTGCAGATACCACCGATCGAGAAACCGATCAATTGCGTCGACATCACCAAAAGCCATTGATCTATAACAGAATTTACTATTCATATACAGGGAGCTCATGTAATCTCCCACAACTCACATGCAAAGCTGGGATTCTGGTGGTAGAAGACTTTTTGAACGGCAACGATATCTGTCTAAACGTGGTGCTGGCGTGAGGATACTCACATTTTCGTGCAGTTGCAAATGCGGCACTTACGGCGTAAGCAGGAGATCCGACCGATGCCATGATCGTGATGATAACATGTTCTTTGATCGTGAAAGGGCCTGGGTTGAGCTCCACACCGAAAATTGTCCGATTGGGAATGTAGCGTGCCCAGGATTTTCCAAGTGGGAATGTTAAAAGCAAGGGTATGATCTACCCACAAGGCGGCGCGACTCAGTATGAACCTAAGGTAGGCGATCTGTGGTAGAACACAAACCGAACTAATAGACACGGAAGGGTATCTGAAGAAGAAGAATTGGTTGACACCGGGAATAAGGACAGCCCAAATGATTCCAAGAAGCCAAGCGCGCAAAGTGGATGCAGGCATCGTGGGATCATCCGTATTGGCCACTGCGGATCGGACTTCGGGATACGGTGACTCATCTTCTAGTACAAAGGCCGTTGGGTCAAAGTTGGGATCGTCGTCGTTGGTGGCCCAGGGAGAGATACCCTGTCGTTGTACTAAGTAGGTGAGCTATACCGTGAAGAAAAGGAGATGACTAACATCGTCGCTATGAAGGGGCTCGGAGTCGTGCTTCTCGCGATCAGCGGATAGCTTTTCATTCCCGAAGAGTGACATGGCCAACTAGCTTTTAATCGCGACAAGAAGCAGGTACAACGAGTGAACAATCTGGCTCAAGGTGCCAGGGTCAAGGGGAGGAGCAGACGGACGAATGAGGAAGACGTTCAGAGGTTGATTCTGATCTTATATGCTCAAGGCTTGCTCAAGGGAGAAACCTGAAGAAGCCGCTTCCAGTGGCAACTGGATGACCACCCATAGGGCCATAGCGGGGCTGACCCGGTGGCTTAGCGAGCTTTCCGAAGATATAGAATTAGCGAGTTTTCGATTTATAAATTTGAAACTTGATGGCCGCGCTTGGCTTAAAAGCCGCGGTTTAGGCCAGTGCCCAGTGCCCGTCATCGTGGGATTCTCCACCGTGACGGCTTTGGTGAATTTGCCTGGCTGAGACCCGAATATTGTACCCCCTTTTGGCTTTGATTCCGATTAGACTAAATCTACCACGCTTGTCAGTCTTATTCACTCCTACTATTCACCTCTCACAGGCATCGGCCTCCTCTGTAGTCGAATTTCTGCGAGCACATACCTCCGAACGAGGACGTCGATGAAACGATGACTCGGAGATGAGAGGGAATGAAGATAAATGAGGGCCAGTTGAATGTAGGGCTCGACAATCCGCATTCAAACTTCACGAGTCACACAGAAGTATCGAGCTGATGGTTTACAGGGCAGGAAATCGAGCCATACATACAGGAGTGGAGAAAAGATTGTAGTATGTAGCAAGAATGGTCCAGAAAGATTCCTAGCGACTCCTTTCCTCGTTTCCTCGCGACCACGGCGCTTGCGTAGTGGTGGCTGCAGTGGGAACATGATGATAACGCCATGATGTCAATGCTTTGCGTTGCAGTGGTGGTAGTGTGCGTTCGTAATCCGAAAGTGATGACTGAAATGCTGACGAGATGAATCCAGCACTTTTACCAGGTTTTAGGACCGAACGTTTGGCCATCCGCGAGAGTCTTAAGCGGAGTGCCTTTCGCATCGGCCGTGTTCAAAAATACAGTGTTTCCCCACCAATTCTGGATACTGTTGAGGCCAATGCTGCCGTTGTCCGGGTATTGAAGAGCGAAGAAGATGAAGACAACGCCGACGGCATAACTTGCATCTAAAGCAGAGGATAAAACGTCTATCATCCCAGGTGCATCAGGAATCGGCTATCATAGAAAAAATAATAGACGCACAGTTGTACTTTGTCCACCAGCTGAAATGTCGACGACGGATCACGTAGTTGAATAAAAAGCAAATGAGAACCCAGGGCACAAAGTTGATCGGTGTCGCGGGTGGCATCGAAGCCATCGCGATAAACATGACTGGGAAGTTGAGGTATTTCAGGAGTCCAATCTTGAACCTCTTGTGCAATATCCACTGGATAATCGGAAGGACTGCACCGATAAAGAAGAAGAATAGAAGGCCATAGTAAAGCTGGCCGTGGGAGAAAATACGCCTTGGGCCAATGACACCCCACTGCAAAGTGGCATTAGTAATAAAGACGAGCTGCTAAGGAAAGATAAGTCGCACGATGATCGATGCGTTGCCGAACACAGTGGTTGAAGGGCAAATAAAACCGTCTTTTTGGGTGGGGGTACAAACGCCCTCAACGTTGGAAAATAGCCAAGCCTGTACACCTAGCTGGACAGTGCCAGCAATTATAGTAGCGACGACCTGGCAGAAAAACATGGGGCGGGGAGGAATTTTCATGTAGTGGCCGAGCTTGAAGTCACTGGCAAAGTTTAACGCTTGAAGCATCGCAATGTAACCCCAGGTCTTGAACATCATCACCGCAATCGGTCGACCAGGAAGCAGATAGCCAATGATTAGCTCCGTGATGACGTTAAGACCGACCAACTGGTTCGTGATAGCAACAATGACACCAATCGGGATCGTGTACGCGAATGCTGGATGGGAGGGGGAACGTCAGCTGGGAATAATGTTCACCGGGAGTGTTGAGAGACGCACCAATGATCAGGGCGAGGATGAAAGCCCAGACAGGGAACTGTGAGTGCCAGACTTCTATCGCAACGATACCGAACATAAACATCGTGACTGCGAAGGCCGGTTAGTTCATAAACACCTTGTGTCTCAATCAATATAGTGGACGCACTGAAAATAGTGAGGTACCACCAATTTGGGACTTCCTTGTAAACGGACATAAGGCGAGCGTGAATATCAGGCTGCTCAGCGAGCGAGCGACGAGCCTGATTCAAGATCTGCTTTCGGTAGTAGATGAAGGTGTGTGTGATAGTAGAAGTGACTGCGGCAAATGCGAGACCGTAGGAAATAGCGAAGGTTACGGAAATGAACAAAGGACTGTAAGCCTCGTAAGCGTCGATATTGAAGGTGGCATCGTCGTTGATGATGCGCGAGACGTTGTACGGGCTTCCCGTGTTATCAAATGATTGTGAGGAGACCATGGGTAAGAATGCGCTGTACCAGGTGTTGGTGTACTGGGGGCAAGCGGTCATAAAAAAAAGAAACGAAGGGGACACATAAAACTCACATAAAGGATGGGGACCACGAACCAAGAAAAGAATAGAACAGCGATGCCAGAGTTGGCAGCGGCCCACCACGGTGATGGGAGGGGAGATCCGTTGAAGGCGGTGATTTGGCCCCAGTCAAACGTGAGTACACCCATGGCCAGGCCGTGCGTGACACCGAACATTTGGTTGAGCTTGACATTATTCGGCGCAATCCAGCAGACCCACGAGAAGCTAGACAATGCAGTGAACAGATAAGATGGCAAGAAATCTAGCGGGGGGAGGGGAATCAGAACCCGGAGGGAAAACAGATCAGGAGAGACAAACTGACTGTAAAAGAAGTAACCAATGAAGACGTAGGTGAAGAAGCGCCCACGCGAGATACCGCCAAGTCCCTGAGTACCGGAGGTCTCAAGGGAGTGCATGGTGTTGAACAGGGTAGTGGAGACAAGACTGGCAGGCCAGATCATTGACGGGGGATCGACAAGGAAACGCTTGCAGATACCACCAATCGAAAAACCTATCAGTTGCGTCGACATCACCAGAAGCCATTGGTCTATTCCGTAAAACAATTTAGTCCGATATCTTGAAGCTCAGATCTCCCCCAACTCACACGCAAAGCTAGGATTCTGTTTGTAGAAGAACTTTTGAACAGCAATAATATCGGTCTAAACATGGCATGAGACACTCAAATTGACTGCAAATGCAGTACTTACGGCGTAAGCAGGACCGTCTGCGACCGTAGACATGATCGTAATGATAACATGTTCTTTGATCGTGAAAGGACCCGGGTTGAGCTCGACGCCGAAGAGTGTCACGGTGGGAACGTAGCGCGCCCAGAGCCTGCCTATGGGGAAGCTCACGAGCAGAGGTATGAGCTGTAAGGTGCGGTTCAGCATGGGAATAGCGCCTGGTTTAAGTAGTCATGAAGCACAAACCCCGCCGATACCCACGGTAGGGTATCTGAAGAAGAAGAATTGGTTGATGCCGGCAAGAAGGACAGCCCAGATGATTCCAAGAAGCCAAGCGCGTAAAGTGGACACAGGCATCGTGGGATCGTCCGTGTTGGCCACGGCAGACCGGACTTCGGGGTACGGTGACTCATCTTCGATTATAATTGCTTTTGGGTCAAAGTTGGGATCGTCCGCGTCGTCAGTGGTAATACCCTATTAGTTGTACCATCATGTAGGTGCAGTGAGCTGCACGAAAAGGGAGATCTGACTAACTTGGGCATTAAAAAGGTGATCCGAGCCTTGTTTCTCAAGGTCACTAGATCTCTTATCCTTCTCAGAGAACGACATGATATTTAACTTTGGGGGTCGCAACAAAAAGCGGGCTCAGCTAGCGGACCAGGACAGGGGTAAAAAGGAGTAGACGAACGGGAGAGATGGGGAAGTCAATGAGTCTGTTGAGCCAATTGGTTTATATTCATTAGAGGGAGAAAAGAAACCTGCTGGATCGCCTATAGCCCGGGTTAATCCGTTGGTTATCTACCTTCGGTTCCTAACCGACTCGGAATTCCAGCCTAATCGAGGTGGGAGCTGGAAATAGGGTGGACCAAAGCCATTGCCTCATACGCATGCAATGGCTCATCGCGCGGATGGCCAATACTTCCAGCTAAATTTATCGTGCGTCATCAATCGGGATTTGGCATCTTCTCGGAAGGAAACGAACAAGGACTACCTTTATTGCAGTTGCTGCCGACATCTTCCAAGGTCCTATCTGTCAAAAGCACCAGAGAGGGGCGCTTGAATGAGCAGACAAGCAGAGGGAGCCTAGCATCAAACCGTAACCACCGTAGCATTCACAGATCCACCATTTTGTGTTCAAGTTCGCAATGACTCAAAGTACTTGAAGATCAAGGTGAGTAACTTAGAAATGGGCAAACACCTGGCCGCACTTGTGACAGTGTGCACGCCACCGGTGTTAGACCGATCGCACTGTGGACACGAGAAGGTGGATAAAAAAAATAAAGTGAGGAACAAATAAAAGAAAAATTGAAAACGCCAAATTTGGTAAAACTGTCCCATTAAGTGAGCACGTGTTGTACTGTATGATCCTCGGCATGGCGATGGCTTCGTTCGGTAGGCAACCCAAGAGGCCGCTGCCGTAATTTGGACAGTCTGACAACTTAAAGCACGGGGTTGTGAAGTGGACTTCGATGGAAGAGCCAAGTAAAGCAGAGGTATATGGACAACTGGTTGCGTTCGAAGTCGTCTTGCGCATACTATAGTGTACGTCAGTTTGTACCCCAAGGCCCGGGGTGCGATAGCGTACTAGTGCTACTGTAGATTCTCCGCGGGCAAGAAGATGGAGAAGAGATGTCGTCGTAGGCTCTTAGGTTAGCCCCAAGTTTAGCCTTGAGTTTAGCCCGGAACTCGGTATTATTGTAGCCTATCGTCTTCTATCAGCCACCCGAATCTTATCGTCCGGTAATTAGGAGGACAGACGAAGCAGGGTAAAAATTTGAGGCTCCTCGTGGAGAAGGAAGTTGAAGTTTGCCAGTGATGGCGCTATGGCGACTCGGTTCTTTGCAGTGGCTCGGCTGGTAAGCTCTAAACCCTAGGGTTGGGGTAAGTACTGTAAGCGAAACGTAAGCGGCCACGACGAGGATTTGAGAGGGTTGTCTTAGGGTTTATGTCACCTGGGCAATGGTTAAATTACGGTTGCTGTGGTCCGGTGTGGTCTGGTTCAGAAGAGGCCCCCTGAAAACCCCAACTGAGGTTTGATATGCGTCCACGACAGAGTTACCTTATTTGGGTGTGACCTCCAATACTCGTCTTGCGGGCGTCCACTATCTACCACCTTCAAAATCGCGTCATCTCGGGGACCATTGTCCATCACTGGCGGAGCCTCTCATCCACACTGAATATTAGGTCCAATACAATGACCCACCACTTATCCACGTCCATCGTGGATAGTACATGTGTCATGATGTGTGTCAAGGGTGTTCACGCGTTCATGGTACCTTCACTTTTCTTTTCTTCAGATGTGACCACGCTGATGTCTGCTCAACTTCCACAGTCGCTGACACAATCCCAGACACTTCTAGGATGCTAATTCTCTTGTCAAATTTATTCTCTCGGTTTCATGGTTTCGTTGAAATATCAGTTGATTTATACCTTCGCTCGCATCCGTCTGACAACACTAAGATGTCTGATTCCCTCCCCCCACAACATGTCGACCATTCCGACACCTCATGTCTCCTCGATCTCAGTGAGAATGAGCTCCCGCATCGCCTTTCGCTAACGGCAGGGACGCGTGCATTACTTCCCTCAGAAAGCCTTCCTGTCTCTGAGCTTCTCGAGCTCTTTCTCCCACCTCTCTCGACTGTTATGCCCTCAATAGATCCCGTGCTGTGCTTTTCCAACCACCCACCAACCGAGAGCGTTGGGATCTACCTGTCTCGGTCAGTCCCTCCTGTGGCCTTTGTCGAAGGCCTCCGCACTGTGGCTGGGCAAGCAATGCTTGATGGCAAGCTATCCATCGTGGATTGGACAAGCAAGAGCTCCACCTCCTTCTTCTCATTCGAGCTCATCGAATTCTGGGCCCTGCTCATTAAGGTGATTAACGTGAGGAGGATATGGGCAGCCGCAATGAAATGGATCGAACAAGTGGGAGAAGATAAGTGTCTGGAACAGGAGGTTCAAGAAGTACGCCTCATGTTGCAGACTACTCCATGGTGTGGAGACATTAAAATTCTTCGCTCACATCTTACGTTTCTGGAGATGGCGACCTTTCTGTCCGATGGCTGGCTTTCGAGCAGCCAAATCGATATGGCCCTCTCATCTACTGCGCTTCGCCAGCGTGAAAGCACAAGTGATAGTGGCCGTTATCTAATTGGTACCACCATATTGTCCGAATTCCTCCACTCGTCACCTGTACTCCATACGAAGAATTCATTGATCGACAATTCACCATGGCAAGATTACAAATTACGGGCACCACAAGAACTGCAACGTGCTGGCGACCATCTTGTACAGTATGCGCCAGATGGGGAAGTGTTATTCATTTCATACTCCCCTCCCGGACACTGGGCAGCGCTCTCTGTCACTTCTCAGGGGACATTGGAGTGGGCAGACTCTTTGGGTCGTCGTCCACCGATGAGTCTTGTCACTGGAGTTCGTAACTGGCTTAAACACCACCTATCTTCAAGTTCCTTTCGTGTCAGCAACAGTTTCAAGTGTGCACGCCAAATGGACAGTTTCTCCTGTGGTGTCATTGCTCTCAATGCGATAAAACATCGCATATTCGGAGACACACTCTGGTGCGAAGAAGACCGTGCTCAGCTGCACATTCAGGCATTCCTTGACATCATGCGTTCCTGCCGGAAACTTGAAGGGAAATCCGTACGTTTTCAGCCAAACTTTCTGTTCACGTCTTGAGATTCATGACCATATCTTAGGGATATATCTCTTCATCACTTGGCCAAGCGGAATGCCCCCTTAGTGACTCTGACTTCAAACTCCCCTTGCTTTCCATCAGCCTCTCATCTCCTGTGCCTCCTCACCGCTTGAACCCATGTGATACCCTTGACGTTCTGGACTTGTCCTCAGATGCTGACAGTGATCTTACTCCAAGTTTAACTTCCTCAACAACATGGCTCGATGACTTCAACAAGCAGTGCCCATCTTCTCCAAGTCCCGATATTCAAGTTAACCTGTCTTGCCCCACATCATCACCTAGCGCTGTGACAGTTCCTAGAAAGGAGGGGTTGCACTCATATTTCCCTACTGTCTATTGTGGGAAGCGTTCGTGTGATGCTGATGTTGAAGCATCATCTTCCCCCAAAAAACGAGCACGCATCCCGCCACCTCCTTGCTCATCCGAGTCACCCTCTGACACACTGGCATCAACGGACACCCCACAACCTTTGAAAAAGCCAGGAAAGTCCATGGCGAACAAGCTGGCACTTAACAAGGCCATTGAGGCTGGAACATTCCAACGTGACAAGTCCAAGTGGGCAAAGTTCAAGCTGAAGATATTGGGGATTGACCCACACTCAGAAGTCAATGACGATAATCCCAAGCGTGCTCGAGATGTTCTACATGTCAAGTGTGGGAAGGTTATTCGCATGGCCACAGTCTACGATGTCACCCTGTACAAGCGTCATGTCCAAAACTGCAAGTCCCTCACCGTGAGCGCAGGCATGCACACTCTTGACCGTGGCCTAAGCTTTGTCTTCATGCAACAAGATCGCACTTCTCTGTTGGCTGATAGCGGGGCTTTTGAAACTATGGATTCTATGTGGCCCTGTCCTGGCCTCTCAGAGGATATCTGTCCCCAGATAGAGAACTATCTTCTTCGGACTACAGTTCCCTCTGCTGGTGGCACAAGTATTGAAAATATTGCGCAGGACCTGTACAAAAAGGCATACAAAGATCTAACTGATCCAGAAAAGCAGGCTGTGCGCATCGGGCAAATGCACACACATCGGTGGTCCTTGGAACATCAGCGAAGACGTATATTTGCCATAGGCATCAAGCCTTGCTTGCGGAAGGTTCCACAGAATTGCGGAAGTCCCCAGCCCTGTCATGCATGCAGTTCACTTCTCAAAGACCGTGCTTTCCGAACGGCAATATTCCGCACTGTTCCTGAGGATGAGAATTGAAAATTCACACCTCATCTGTACCAGGCAGCTGAGATAGCGAAGATAAGTGCGAGGCATTCAGGATTGGGTGCAATATTTGACAAGGCAAGTATATTACTAGTTAACATGGTCTCATCACTGAGTGTAACACTGCAGGACACTCCAAATAATCAACTTCTCTGCCGCTTTGCCCAAAAGGTTGCCTCAGGTGCATTCAAGGATAAGCCCTTATTCATGGACTTTACCCTGGCAATGGTGACACTGGCAGAGCGTGAGGAGTCTGGGCGTGGTCTTCAAGGCATGAACTACCCACCCGCTTTCGATGAGTGGTGCCATGAGCTTCTTTGTATGTCACCAGGAGCATACCGTGTGTTTCGTGGCCACTTTGGAGGTAGGACCGAGCGGAGTTTTCACCAAATACGGTCCAAAATCCCTATCTTCTGCCAAGGAATCTCACCTGACGTCTATGAGCGGGCAAGGCAATATTGTGCTGACTACGACTACCCACTAGAAGCGCCCCTGGCAATTGGGGTAGATGACACGGCTCTACTCAAGGCAATCCGGCCATTCCTTGATCCTGTATCAAAGAAATGGTTTGCCATTGGTCTTGTCGGAGATGCTCTGGAAGTCCCTCAAACTAGTGCAGAAGAGTTCCACCAGCAAATCGAGAGTGCAGGGCATATCAAAGCAGATAAACTTCGTCTATGGACCCTACAGATTCCCCTCCCACATGTTCCTCCAGCTGTCATAGCCGTGGCTGCAATATCATCTCGAACTACTTCTTCTATGCTCGCTCAAATGGATGAAGATCTCCTCCGCAGTCTGATGCAAAGGGACGAACCATTACACATTATCTCTTTGGGCTCTGATGGTGCTGTCTCAGAACGCAAAGCACGTCAAGATCTTATGAACAAACTCATTCAGACTGGAGAAGGCGAGATGATAGAGCACCACATTGAACATCCTGACGGGCAATCGCCTCCCATTGTTGTACCTCTTTTCAGGGTGTTCGGGAAGGCTATGACTTTCATCCAAGACTCAAAGCACTGTCGGAAAACGATGCGCAACAATTTATTTTCTGGAGCGAGGGCCATCGTACTTGCTCGCTATGTCACATGTTACCAGCAAGTTCGGGACATTGTCGATGACACTGTACATAGCCCACTCCGTCGACGCGATGTAGAGCGCCTAGATCGCCAAGATGACCGTGCAGCAGAACGTCTTTTTTCCAGTGCAACACTCGACTACTCAATCAATCGTCTTGGCAAATCCAGTCTGGGTCTCTCCACATATCTCTTCATCTTCGGCGACCTCATAGATGCCTATCAGAGTCGGAAGGTATCACATGCAGAGCGTGTGGTCATGGTTCTACGAGCTAAGTTCTTCATGGACCTCTGGAAGTCATTCCTAAAAGAAGGCGGGTACTCGGCACAACATTATTTCATCTCCCATGATGCAGACAAGATCATCGACACTCTGGTGCTTGGTCTACTGGGACTCATTTTCATCCATCGTGATTCACTGGCATCATCTACGGACTTCAAGATGTTCCCATTGATGCCTTGGACTCATGGGAGTGAGTCCAACGAACATGTTTTTGGCATCATGCGCTCTCTGATCTCGGACTTTACGATGCTGGATGTTATTCGAATGATTCCTAAGCTCACTGTTCGACTCCAAGCAGCCTGTCGCTCTAGGAATCAATGTGTTGGAAGCACAGCTGCTGGCTACTCACACACATACTTTTACGACGAAGATGCTCCGCTCAGCCTATTTTCAGAGTACCCCTCAGATGAAAGTATCATCTCCCTTGCCAAGGTTGCCCACGATGAGGCATGCTACTTGTGGTCCTTACTTGGTTATGAGCCAAGTGAGATGGTTTCACTTAGCGGGCGCCAACCAGGAGGTCCCATACCGGAAGACGATCTGGATGATAGTGACAGCAACGAAGACATTGCGGACGACACAACAATATCAGATCGCCGGGAACTCCTTGAAGCCATTGAGGCCACCTCAAGATTCACGCACAAGGGAATCCCACGAGAAGACTGTGGTCGCTTACACGAATACACCTTTGCCGCCGCCGCCTTAAACCTTCAAGACTTCAGCAATATGTATGTACATCCCTACTTTCTGACTGCGAAATATACTAATCCCATCTCCAGTGACTTGTTACCAGATTCGGATCCCACATTGCTCCAGGATCTAGCAAGCAATGTTCATAGGGTGTTAACAGCACCTCTCTGTAGTCCAACAAACGCCCCAGTCAACCCAGACCTTAGCAAGATAAAGTCAATACCTCTTACATCCTCGGACAACATCTCCTTTCTTGTTGAGATCCGGCATCATCATCAGACCAAAGAAGCGGAGAAGGGTGTCCGTAGAAACGGAACAGCTCCATTGGCACAATCGAGTAGCAGCTCTCATTCTCCTTGTGTCTCGGGGGAGCCAGTCTCTGAACGCCAACTTCTTGCACGCAAAATCCGTGACATCGTGAAGACAGTTGATGGGGCAGAGGAAGTCGGTACAAGCACAGGGCTCAATCGGCAAGTTCGATGGACAAAAACCGTGACCCCTGGCCTCTATTCCCCCTCTTTCACACGTTTGGACTCACTCACTGGCACGGGTGGAAAAACTGGGAATACTGCAAATGCGATGGAAGCTGCCAAAAAGGCAGCAAACTTGGTGCGTTTCTCACTCACTATCCATTGATCTCTTGTCGTGATTGAGAACTTCTCCCATAGGTCGTAAAAAAACGGCGTACTGCCTTTGCTGGCTTACCACATGCAGAAGATCTTTCGACTGCGAAGGTAAATGGTCTATCGGCACTTGATAGGGGTTCATATGGTGTTGTATTGATTGAGAATGAGCTCATGATTGGCCAAAGTGCGTACTGGTTACAACTCTGCCTTGCAAACTGATCTGACAAAGTGCACTACTAGTTCTGACTATGTACGAGAAAGGCGGTGGCAAGTATGGACGACACTGCTGGACCAATGAATGTCGGAACATCGGAATGCTGTCGTACATCGTCGTCCAAGTGTGGCGTCAGAGCCTTGGTCAACGTTGCAAGTTCAAGACCGTTCATGGGCCATCTTCGCATTTGGCACTCCCCCGCTTTGCTCATATACCCTCTACTTCATTCCTTTCTGCTTTACCCAAGGGATTCGCCTCAAGAAACGAACACGGGATCGAGGTCAACAGTTTCTTTATGGATAGTGTGTTTGGAAAGTTCATCACTTCGAAGTCATTGATTATTACATCCGTACATAACTTACAGGCTAAGTCTTCCTCTAAAAACGATGAAGATACTTAAAGACTTAAGGCAGCACAATATATATTTTTTCGCATTTTATTTTCGACTTTCTTCGATTTTTTAAAGTCGGAGAATTCTGTCCACTTATTTCGCACAACTTTTGAAGGTAGGTTTCGTCGTCCATCACAAAATTTCCAAATTAGGAAGGTGCCCTCCCCACCAATGAAAACCCGAAAATCCGGATTTTCGTATCAAAGGTTTGTACGCGTTTTCAGGGGGCCTTTCAGAAGCCAATTTCTCTGAACCCCAAACCTGAACTGGGTGTGGTTCGGGCCCTCTGGCTGAACCATGGACCGCATTGGGGTCCAGTGTGGTTCAGGTGCTAAGGGGGGTCAAAAATTTTGTGCCCAACCCAAGGCAGGGGGGTCAACCAAAATGGCTTGAAAAAATTTGGGGAATTTGATGCCCAGGCTGGCCTGTCAATCTGGAAAGGGGGGGGGGTGCAAGGGTGTGTGCCACTGGAAGAAAAAAAGGAAAAAAAAAACACTGTATTTGTGGGCTACAGAGATACAATTGACAGTAAGCTACTGTACTATACCTGTATCCCCGCTGCTGTCTGCACCAACACACCAGTGCCATCTCTGTCACCACTCCCCTTATCATCACCTCAATGCAAGGGGGTGGCAGGATGTTGATTTTTGATATCATGTTCAATCGTGTCATTTAAGGGCTTTCAGACCCCCCCCTCTTACCATATTTGGTATGTTTAAGTCATGGGGCTGAATTTTTTGTACATTTGTCATATGTTTAAGTCACATGCACTGTTATCTCAGAGAATTTGTAGTACTACCAAACTACATTCGACATTTTCGATTGCTGCCACCCACACAGCTATTGCAAACCCAATTTTTAGGTGCAAAGTTGTAATCCATACATGTTTGATGATACTGAATATTACTGATGTGCAGGAAAGAACCGCAGGACCATAAGAAATTGGAAGGAAAAATGCACCCAGACTGTCTCACATCCCGGAACTTGACACTTCATGACATTTGTCCCAGTGCTGATCTCGGAGTCAGTAATAGTGTGTAACGTTTCCACTGAACGTTGATCCGACTTGGATCCAATGGGGCTTCCTTGCTTCAACGCTGAGCAAAGCGCACGGCTTCTGAACTCAGGAACGCTTTGAACGACTTGTGAAGGGGCGAATAACCAATAAGGTCCCCCTAATACCGCCTAGCTTGAAGTACGTATCAAGGTGGCAATGCCTAACACTCAAGTTGGCAACAAGATAGTCACAATGAACAATGACTCTGCTATAAGACTGTCTGCACTTCCTGAGAGTAATACAGGTGGATGTCAAGACAACTAAGCTAACGAACCATAGCATAGCTGGTACAGTATTTATAGTAAGTGTCCATCAAGATATGAAGCCGACACATATAGTATGAGTAATGGTCACAAAGGATGACTCACACATCAATAAGCGAATGTCTAATCACATCAGTAATCACAATGGTAAGCATGAGTAAGTGTGCGACTAAGCAACACTAAGAAATCACCAATCAATGAATAAGCATGAGGGGAGAATGTCATCCACAACAGTAATCAAACCATGCGTTAATAAGCAATGATCTCGGCGCTAACACAGGCGCTCCTTGGACTAATCCATCTGAACACTTCCCGAAAGGGGATAAACCCGGCCTGCTGGAGTGCGTCCCAACGGCAGCCACGGCCCGCTGACATCGGCAGCTACAGGTCGCTGGTCTTACACCACGCAATCGCTATTTGTCGTCGTTGGTCGTCTTCAGGACACAACTGTCTTCTGCCAATTCCAATGGCTACTTCGCGTCTGTCCCCTGAGTTATGGTTAGGTCGGATACTACTGCGACCCGGGACTTTCATCCTTCGCCCCCCTGACTTATTGCTTAGGTCAGATCCCGTGACCCGGGGGTGTATCACATGACTGTGTCACGTGACCTTGCTGTCCTGTCATAACCTTCCTGCCAGCCTCTGGGACTCTACCGCGAGTAATCATATTACTCACAGCTGGCGGATTTGCACGCCTCGTCATAGGCGAGGTAACTGTCATCTTCTGCCACTACGAGTGCACGTACGGCCTCTTCTTCTTCGATATCCTTTGATCACGTGTCTCCCAGGTATGTGCTTCTGGGTAATCATGGCAATTCTTCCAGTGTTCATGTAGACACTTGCGCTGTCTGTGGTGGCGTAGGGTCTGAGCGTAACATTACCCTCTCTTCAGCCTTGTGCCCACACAAGATGTCCGGGGTTCCTTTGAGCGAAGACCTGCCAGCTTCACCGCTTGGCAATCGAGGAGATGAGTGACGAACCAATATAGGGGGATCTCCCCTCTTGAACTCTTGCTTTCGTCCTGCGCATTAAGCGCACTGTACGGCCTTGCTGCCGACTTTTCTTGCCCTTTCGCGCCCTCTTGATTCTCTGCCATGTCGCTTGTAGGCTTTCTTCTGGGCTTTCCTCTTCGACTCTTATCCACGCCCCTGAAATGGCGGGGATTCTTCTGCGCGCGCACGACAGCGCGGTTTGTCTCTGTTGGGGCATCGCGAGCGAATATGTCCTTCCTATACCGCAATGGAAACATACCCGTAAGTCCACAAAGGGACCGTTGCTTCGAATTTTCGATGGGCCTCTTCTTCTTACTCGGCCTCTTCCTGCGCTAAGGTCCATTGAAACCGGCGCGTTTGTTTCGTGATACTGTGCCAGCACCTGATGCGCGGCGTCGACTTGTTGCTGCCATGGGGAGGGTTCGTTCGTTGGTTCCTCCCACCAGCGCGTGTTCCATTCTTCTGTGTTTGGCAACTCTGGGTATTCTTTCGCCTCCGCAGGCACTTCTGTGTCATTGAAGGTGCTGCCCCCTTCCCAAGGGCCACACCAGTCTTCGTCGTACCACGCAGGTGCGTCTCGTGGTTTCTTGGGGTATTCTATCACCTCCGCAGGTATTTTGCTAAAGTTGTCCACGTATTCTTGAGCCTCGTCAGGCGTTTCTTCTTCGAGTGCATTGTTGCCGCCTTCCCAGGGGCCGCACCAATCTTCGTCATACCCAGGGGGTGGTCCTGAGGTCGATGGCTTTTCTTCTAGGTATTCTTCTGTCTTGTTACGTGCGAGCTGCACGTGAGCCTGACTTAGGCAACGTAAGGTGAACGCGGTGACTCAGCAACTAGTTGACTCTTGCACGAAGGCAGAGTGTCGTCTCAACGCACGAAGGCGGAGTCTTGCTTCTGATAATGACGCGGCCTGAAAAGGCGAAGAGAGAGAGAGAGAGCTTCCTAGATTCGATGTGAGAAGTGTACAAGAAATCCAAGCTATCGACCACAACAGTCGATAGCTTCCTTATATAGTACTACGCTGCAGTCCGCCTTCGTCAGCGAGACCGCCACTACTACTAAGACTACTCCTTGGATGGGTAATCGTCCACGTATGATCAGTAAGCGTATCACAAACCCATCAGTCATCGTATAGTACAGTATCAGTCATCATCAGTCATCATCAGTCATCGTTCCGCCACATCATCAGTCATCGTACAGTGCATCACCAATCGTCGTACCGTAATAGTCCATTACACCATGTCCCCTGGGTTATTGGCTTAGGTCAGATACTTGCTATGACCTGGGACGTTACATGTCTCCTCAGACATCTCTTCCGATTCTTCTTCGTATTCTTCCGCTTCGTCAGACGTTTCTGTGATCCACGGTTCGTCGGGTTCGTCTGTATGTTCCTCCTCATCTTCCTTAAATGGCGATGGCTGTTGAGAGTGGTCAGGACTCAGCTTGTGAACCACCTCGCGTATGACCTTCTCCCGAATCGTGGCTTCCACTGCTGACTGCCAAAGTTCCAACGACCGGCGTAAGTTTGAGAGGTCTTCTTTGCTGAACGTCTCCTCCATCTTGAGGTCAGCCGCGATTTCTGCCCACCAATTCTCGAATAACTCAGCTTCCTCTACGCACGCACTTCTTTGGGGTGTGCGGCTAATCATCTTCTCTTCTCGACCTGACCTAGTCTGGAGACTCATCGAGGTCGTCGGGGTCAACTGTCCCATCATAGAGGGCATCTGTGCAGCGTCCTCATACTTGCCAATAACCTTCGTTTTGTAGTCTGTTGCAAAAACACCTTTCACACTCGCCGATGGTGTCTAGGCGCGAGATGTGATTCCGCTTCCTGCACGTAACGCAAGGAAGATAAGTAGGTTTGGGGTAGAGGGTTTTGAAGGTAAAAGCAGCTATAAAGAATAGCGCAATCTGCAACATGCAGCGACGGGGTGAACAACTTTGTTTGAAAGAAGGAAGGATAGAGCTTAGTTGTAATGTAACGTTTCCACTGAACGTTGATCCGACTTGGATCCAATGGGGCTTCCTTGCTTCAACGCTGAGCAAAGCGCACGGCTTCTGAACTCAGGAACGCTTTGAACGACTTGTGAAGGGGCGAATAACCAATAAGGTCCCCCTAATACTGCCTAGCTTGAAGTACGTATCAAGGTGGCAATGCCTAACACTCAAGTTGGCAACAAGATAGTCACAATGAACAATGACTCTGCTATAAGACTGTCTGCACTTCCTGAGAGTAATACAGGTGGATGTCAAGACAACTAAGCTAACGAACCATAGCATAGCTGGTACAGTATTTATAGTAAGTGTCCATCAAGATATGAAGCCGACACATATAGTATGAGTAATGGTCACAAAGGATGACTCACACATCAATAAGCGAATGTCTAATCACATCAGTAATCACAATGGTAAGCATGAGTAAGTGTGCGACTAAGCAACACTAAGAAATCACCAATCAATGAATAAGCATGAGGGGAGAATGTCATCCACAACAGTAATCAAACCATGCGTTAATAAGCAATGATCTCGGCGCTAACACAGGCGCTCCTTGGACTAATCCATCTTGAACACTTCCCGAAAGGGGATCAAACCCGGCCCGCTGGAGTGCGTCCCAACGGCAGCCACGGCCCGCTGACATCGGCAGCTACAGGTCGCTGGTCTTACACCACGCAATCGCTATTTGTCGTCGTTGGTCGTCTTCAGGACACAACTGTCTTCTGCCAATTCCAATGGCTACCTTCGCGTCTTTGTCCCCTGAGTTATGGGTTAGGTCGGATACGTACTGCGACCCGGGACTTTTCATCCTTCGCCCCCCTGACTTATTGCTTAGGTCAGATCCCGTGACCCGGGGGTGTATCACATGACTGTGTCACGTGACCCTTGCTTGTCCTGTCATAACCTTCCTGCCAGCCTCTGGGACTCTACCGCGAGTAATCATATTACTCACGAGCTGGCGGATTTTGCACGCCTCGTCATAGGCGAGGTAACTGTCATCTTCTGCCGCTACGAGTGCACGTACGGCCTCTTCTTCTTCGATATCCTCTTGATCACGTGTCTCCCAGGTATGTGCTTCTGGGTAATCATGGCAATTCTTCCAGTGTTCATGTAGACACTTGCGCTGTCTGTGGGTTGGCGTAGGGTCTGAGCGTAACATAGTGACTCCACACGTACACAAATTCAGGGTGAGTACAATTGCTTTTCTCAACCTTTGCCCTCGAGTAGTGTTGTGATGGCTTAGCCAAGTGATTTTCGACTTTTGTCAAGTAAAATAGCTAAAAATATGAAAATATTCATGGAGGTAGATCTCATTAAGGGCTACCTCGAGCCCAGCCAACACTAAGCGATCCGAGCAGCCATTTCCAAGTTATTTAGTGTGGCTTGACATCAGCTTATTTTTGAAAATAAGCCAACCTCAAGCCGAGCAAGAACGGCTGCTCAGATCGCTTAGCATTGGCTAGGCTCGAGGTAGCCCTTAATGAGATCTACCTCCATGAATATTTTCATATTTTTAGCTATTTTATTTGACAAAAGTCGAAAATCACTTGGCTAAGCCATCGCAACACTACCCTCGAGTGCTCACAGCAGGATCAGGAATTGGCAATGTGCAAGGAGCTGCCAGGGTTAGGGATGCCGTGGTCCAGTTTGATCTGGTTCAGAGGCCATTTTCTCTGAACCCTGAACATAAACCTGGTCTGGTTCGGGTCCTCTTGCCGACACTGAACCGCAAACCACATTGGGGTCCAGTCTGGTTCAGGTCTGGTTCAGGTATTTTCCAGGTCTGGACCTGGACCGCACCCCAAACTGCAAATTAGAAGCCAAAATAGGATATTTGGCTTACATAATCAAAGCATACTCACATAGTCACCGTCTTGTACACTGCAGAAAGTGTTGTGAACGCTTTTGTGGTCAAAGTCAAATAATAAATATATTTACTTTCCCATATGTAACGTCTCCACGGGAAGTTGATCTGACTTGGATCCGATTGGGCTTCCTTGCTTCAACACTGAGCAAAGCGCACGGCTTCTGAACTCAGGCAGTAACTCTTGAAGGGCGAATAACCAATAAGGTCCCCTTACAATGCCGAACTTGATGAAAAGCCTAACACAAGTTGGCAACAAGGCGAGAAATAGTCACACTGACCAATGACTCTGCTATAAGACTGTCTGACTTTCCCTGAGAGGAATACAGGTGGATATCAAGACAACTAAGCTATTGACTACTGGCGAAGCATGCTAAGTATATATAGTAATTGTCCGTCAAGCCACAAGGGCGACACACATAGTATGAGTAATAGACATATAGTAACTGTCCGTCAAGCCACAAAGGTGACACACATAGTATGAGTAAGAAACATCAATGATGACTCACGCATCAATAAGCGAATGTAAACGAGTGAGTAAGGCATCAGTAAGCCTATCACAAAGCATAAGTAAGTGAGTGAGTAAGCATAAGTGGGAAATGTCATCCACATCAGTAAGCCATAATAAATGCATCAGTAAGCAATGACTCGGCGCTAACACAGGTGCTTCCTAGACTAATCCATCTTGAACACATACCCGAAAGGGGATCAAACCTTGGCCTGTTGGAATCCGCCCAACATCAAGCCTATGGCCTGCTGGAATCTGCCCAACATCAAGTCGCTGGTCTTACACCACTGCTTCCGTAATCTCTGTTCATAGTTGGTCTTTGTCTGGACACAACTGTCTTCTGCCCAGTCCCACTGGCTACTTCTGGCGTCCCCTGACTTATGGGTTAGGTCAGATACGTACTGTGACCCAGGACTGTTCTTCCATCCAATGTGTCCCGTGGCTTATGGGTTAGATCAGCTACCACGTAGCAACATGTGATCTGGGACCCTTATCACATGACCATGTCACGTGACCCTCATCCGTCCTGTAACAATCTTCCTGCCAGCATCTGAGGGCACGCCGTGAGTTATCATGTTACTCACAAGCTGGTGGACGTTATACGCCTCTTCTTCTGTGACATAACTGTCATCTTCTGCCGCTACTAGGGTGCATATGGCTGCTTCTTCCTCGATGTCTTCTTGGTCACATGATTCCCAGGTATGTGCTTCTGGGTAATCATAGCAGTTCTCCCAATGCTTGTGGAGACACATGTGCTGCTTGTGGACACTGGCAGGTCGAGCTGGGCTGGATCGTAACATGTATCTATGTACAAGCCTATCTAACTAGTAACTATTAAGAGTACAAATTGGGTTGGGCATGAAGGGATCAATTAATAGGTTGTTGTCATGGTTTGTCGGCGGCAGGCGACAGGGTGAACCTTGAGCTTGAGGTGAACCCAACTTGAAAAGGTGTGAGGGTGAAGTGGCAACCTGGGCCTGAATGTTGGAGCCAGCGAGTGGAGGGGGAGGGGAGCGTTAGGGTGGCACAAGGGCCAGACAGGTGAACTGGTGAAGGGAAGGGCAGAGACAAGCCAACATTGTATTTTATTATATTTTATTTAACGGCTGTCAGGGTTTTCAAACATGCTACTCATGTAGCACAGCTGGGGAAAAATATGGTAATGGATATGGTGGAACAGGTGAGAATGTCAATCCTGGCATTTTTTATGGCCGGTTGAGGCTGAGGGTTCAATCCCCTGCATATACATTTTTTTTCTACTAATTTTCAATCACGTGTGCCACTTAGCATTGCCTTCTCTCCACCTCTCCAACCTTGGCCACTTTGTGGCATACAATCCCGACCACGATCAACATGTGCAGCCATGCAGCCACACAGGACCCTGACCCTGACTGATCACAACCACGACCACGAAACAGGCAACAATGATTGTGACAACAGCAACCACAAGGATAACAACAAACCGACAGCAACTCGAATGCACAATGACTGTTGGCCATGACAACAACCACGACAATGCAGACAACATCAGCCTTGATGATGACAACTTGGATGACAAAACACTGCAATGGCAGCGCGACAATGATGATGGCTGCAGCATCGACAGGTGGCTGGCAGCAGTAGTGACCTTCGAAGTAGTATTACAAGTAGATTACATTGTTCACTCTAGAATACATGTTATACAACGGTATTGGTGCTTGGAGCCAACTCTCTCAAAGGACGGGGTTTGGGTGCGGTTCGGTTCAGACTGGGTCCAGCGGGGTTCACAAGATTTTCAGCATAGGCTGAACCCCAAACCGGACCCACACCCTCAGTCCCAAACTGGACCCTGAACCAGACCAGACCCCAGGTCTGGTCTGGTCCGGTTTGGGTTCAGACCCCAATCTGAACCGGACCCTGGCATCCCTAGCCAGGGTTGACACTCTCGATTCAGGAGGCTGCATGGCCACATCTGATGGCTGCGTGAACGATTCTAGGGCCTGTCTAGATGTCTCTGAAAGTGGAAAAGTTGTCTTGACGGTTGTTTCGAAAGTGTAGGCAGATGCTTGAGCCAATGGCTCATGTGGAGGCTTGGGCAGTGGCTCAGGGGCTTGCTCAGGGGTTGGAGGAGCAGGTTGAGCAAATGGTGGGGATGTTGAGTCAGGATTTGCTGCAGGCTTGGGTGAGGGTGTAGGGTGTGGAGATGGAGATGACAAGGGGCACCAAATTGGAGATGAGGGAGGAGGAGCTAAAAGGACAATCAATGTATTATCTGCCGAATGAATGAATACAATGTACTTGCATCACTGTCACCATTGTTGTCATTGTTGTCATTGTCACCATCATGATCATGATCATTGCCTGTCTCACAACCCACCGTGTCCAAGTCTGCATCTTCCAGGATTCTTCCTGGGAGATGCCAGGGCCATGGGACTTGCCATTGCAGTCACCAGAGTCTTCCTCCTGGTTTTCTATGTCTGAGCTAGTCAAGAAGGAGCACAAGTCAGTGCACACCAATCAAAAACTGAGTAACACTTACTGAAGATAGAGCCACATACGGTGTGCCTCCAAAATGGCAAGTGTTGGCTTGTTCTTTGGCTTCAGTCTGCAGGGTTTTGGGGCCTTAGATATTGATTTCCAGACCTTTCACATGCTGTCCTTCTCAGATTGGGACAGCTTGATCGTGATGGGGAAGTGAGCAGGGGACTGGAGGTGATGTCACCCTTGAAAGTGGGCATGGAGACTATATGTCCATACTGCAGGATTGCCATCAGGGCAAAGAGGGCAAGTGATGGGAATGTTTGAGCAAGGGGAACTCTCAGAAGAAGTGGAGGCAGCTGCATAGCTGAAATGAATCAGATTTATGCAGTTAGATTTCTTGCAATCCACAGTGACACTTCCAGAAACTCCACGCGCTTTCCACAAGTAGAGCTGGCACATTGGAGCAGGACGAAGACATAAGCCACAGATTTCTTCGGAGCTATCAAGTAGGCCATCATGCTGAATATGTGCACCCATGTGCTCGAGGATGTGTTGACCGTTCTTCCAATTCAATGTGACAGACAGCCCACATCTTGAACAGTCACTGCTTTTGCTGTTTGGATGGGCAAAATCAATTGGCCTTTCGTCACACACAAAGCGGGCCATCCCTAAAAGATGTTACTGTATTGTAAGAACTCGGAGTGGAAAGACTTGGTCCCACATACCTTCAAACTGATAAGGGAAAAACTCTGTGCACCTCACAACAGGTAACACTCAGTAGTCCTCTTGCCAGAGATCTTGAAACATACTACAAGAGAGCATGACCAGGAAGCTGCCTTCAAAGAGAAAAGTTGGCCTTCCAGGTCGTAGAACTGAGATCACAGGATTCAGCAAATGAATGTAGCGATCATTGATGCCCTTGCAAGTGGCCTCCATATTCATGGACCAGCACCAGTCGTGAATGTGTGTCAGGTCATCTTCGATTGTTGCAGGAAGGAGGCGCAGGAGCTGGCAGTCTGCCTTTGCTGTTGGGTCAACAAGAAGGTGAACTGCCAGCTCATTGAGGTTGGAATGTGACACAAACCAAAGTCAATTGATTTGATCGATAGCCAGAACCACAAGACCATTGCACTGGACCAATATGGCAACTGGGTTTCCAATGTGGAGAGTGGACCCCAGTGATATGTCATCACAAGGGGGAAATGAGTCAGATGAGAAGTTAGGATCAGATGGGGAAGTGGTTGAGCCAAAGCATGGGATGTTTTGTATGCGCTTCAACCAGTCTGTTGATGATTGAGTGCTGCAAAAGGTTATCCGATAGTGGAGAGCCTTTGCTTTTGATGTCTTCAGGCCTTGCACAATAATTGAAGAGTCAACATTGTTTCTTGGCATTTCATTGGCAATTGCATCCTCAACATCCCCATAATGCATATGAGAGAGGGGCATACAAGAGCTATCAGCTTCTTGCACAGTGTTGGAGAAATGGATCCCAGGCCCCTCAGAAAAGGAGTCATTGGGAATGTTGTCCTCACCTTGGTCCTCACCATTGTATTCTTGATCACATTGGTTTACAAGCAGAGTACCCAGCGGAGAAAGCATGTTAATATTTGAGCTAGTATCCTCTGCTAATAGTTGATCAAAGACATTCCCAGCTTCAGGGATGCAAGTGACAGCCTTCTGCCATCCTAAGAGCCAACAAGAGTGAACATTGACCCTTGCAACAGAGGCATTGCCATGCCAGTCCTTCAGGGTGATGTGATCGAAATTTGAGGTTATTTCTCTGTCTTGATTGTCTTTGATTATACTGGGCAATGTGAGACGATGAGGCCCAAGGTCCCACTCTGGATGCTCAGCCAGAATAAGAGCAACTTCGGTCAAACCAGATGCTCAACTTCCAAGTTGTAGGATATCCACATTTGCATCGGTCCCAACAGCAGTCTGTATCAGACTGAAGAAAGTTTCCAGGTGATCAGTCCCCAGAAGAATTGGATAGAAGTCACCATGCAGATTGTCGAGCTTAGCCTTTGCAATGCAGTAGAAGATGTTTTTAATCATAATCATGATATTGACATAGGACTGCATCGGCATGAATTGTGTATGACTGCAGCCATCCCTGTAGAGGAAAAAGGCCATATGAGCCGCCGCACTCAAATGAATCAGTTGCTCATCAAGATTGAGGTCAACACAGACATAGGGCATCATAAGGTGATGTGCAAACTGTCCATAGACATTGAGAGCTTCTCACACATGTGCAAATGAAGGGTTGGAGTCATCAGGTGGGGGAGGAAGGGACCATATCTCTTTCAGGAGAGAGAACACAACATCTTGCTTGTCATTGGGGTTGAGAAGTGACTGGAGTTGATGTGAGGGAATGTCATGGGACTTGAGGTGTGCTTGAAGAATTGTGGGAGTGACACAGAATCCTTGTATTAACACGCCTTTATGGCACATAAGGAGGTTCCTTTGATGCTTAAGAATGTGCTTGAAATCCTTGTCAGCGGTGATATCATCTGGACTGACCAGATGATTCGTGAACTTCAGTGATGAGACTCTGTAAAAAAGAAAGTCAATGAAAGTCGCTAAAAGGTCAGACAAAGTCAGAAAAAACGACATTCAGTCAATGAAAAGTCAGAAAAAGTCAGAAGTCAACATAAGTCAAGTGTCAGTCAAAATTGACTTAATGAAAAAATGACGAAAACTTGTGGTATTTTTCAGTCAGTATGCAAAAGTCAGACAAAGTCAACTGGCAGTCTGGGAAAAGTCAATGAAAGCTTAGAGAAAAATTGCGAAAAAAAGCAATCCTGAGTGAAGGAGATGGGGAAAGCTGGAAAGGGGGTGTGTACATAGAGATAGGAGCATATGGGGACAGCCATGGGATAGCCATGGCTTACATAATTGATACTCCAACCGATGCTTAGAGTCTTAGATCATTGATACTTCAGCCAACGTCGGCTGACGCTTGAGATTCTTCATGTTTCATACTCCAGCTGACGTCGGCTGAAAAAGTGGGCGGTCTGCCAGCCTTATTTGATGGGAAACAATGAGATAAGAGTGTGGGTGATATGGAGGGTGGACAGGCAGGCCACCCGACGCCCATATATGACTGGACATGATACTTCAGCTGATGTTGGCTGAAAAGGCAGGCTGTGCGCCATTGTTATTTGACTGAAAACATTGATTTAAGAGTTTGGGTGTAATACCAAGTATGCAGGATGTACAGGCGGGCCCCCCGACATCCATATGTGACTGGAAACAATCATATTAAAGTACAGGTGCCATGTTAAGTATTTGGGAGTTATGAGCAGTACATCAAACCACATAATGAGACTGCATAGATTGTGGACATACACAAGACATGTTATGATAAATGGGATGTGATAAACATGTGATGGTATGAAATAAATACCATATGAATACATCTCCATACATTTCTGGACCCTAGTGACTGAGATGGTATGCTTACGCATCAAGTCATGGCTTTGCCTTGTCCACCTTCCATGCAATGATAGCTATATGCAGATTTCAATCCATTGCATGTATGTACACATTGAGATAGAGCATGATCATCTACCTGGAAATGGATGTGAATGGTCCACCTTCATTACATGAGGGTTATGACTACATGTCCATACATTGTCTGTACAAAACGAATGAGACAGTTTGCTTCTGTATCAAGCCATGGCTTCACCTGTTCTGCCATCCTTGAAATGATAACTATATGTAGATCTCAATCTGTTCCACATATGTACACATTGAGATAGAGTATGATCATCTACCAAGACATGGGGTTGAATGGTCCACCCTAATTGCAATGAGGACATAACAACTAAGACAGTATGCTTATCCATGATTGCAAAAATGGTGCCCCAGGTGAAGCCATGCCTTGGTACATGAGTACATGCTATCATTCAGTATGTCAGTGCAATGGATTCAGATGTATCCATATCTATGATGGCAAGTATGGTGCCCCAGGCGAAGTCATGGCTCAGTACATGAGTACATCCTGTCAATCTCTATGTCAGTACAATGGATTCAGATGTATCCATATCTATGATTGCAAGTATGGTGCCTCAGGCGAAGCCATGTCTCAGGGTACATAAGTACATGCCATCATTCTGTAAGTCAATGCAATGGCTTCAGATGTATCCATATCTATGATTGCAAGAATGGTGTGCAAGGCAAAGTCATGTCTTGGTACATGAGTACATAGTATCAATCTGTATGTCAGTGCAATGGATTCAGATGTATCCATATCTATGATTGTAAGAATGGCACCTCAGGCGGAGCCATGTCTGGGTACATGAGTACATGCCATGATTCTGTAAGTCAATGCAATGGCTTCAGATGTATCCATATCCATGATTGCAAGAATGGGACCTCAGGTGAAGCTATGTCTTGGTACATGAGTACATGCTATGATTCTGTAAGTCAATGCAATGGCTTCAGATGTATCCATATCTATAATAGCAAGAATGGTGCCCCAGGTGAAGCCATGCCTTGGTACATGAGTAAATCCTAACATTCAGTATGTGTTACGCTCAGACCCTACGCCAACCCACAAACAGCGCAAGTGTATACATGAACACTGGAAGAATTGCCACGATTACCCAGAGGCGCATACCTGGGAGACACGTGATCAAGAGGACATTGAAGAAGAAGAGGCCGTACGTGCACTCGTAGCGGCAGAAGACGACAGTTACCTCGCCTTTGACGAGGCGTGCAAGGTCCGCCAGCTCGTGAGTAATATGATCGCTCACGGTAGAGTCCCAGAGGCTGGCAGGAAGGTTATCACAGGACGAGCAAAGGTCACGTGATACAATCATGTGACGAACCCCCGGGTCACGGGATCTGACCTAAGCAATAAGTCAGGGGGGCGCAAAGGATGGAATAGTCCCGGGTCGCAGTACGTATCCGACCTAACTAATAACTCAGGGGACGAGAACGCGAAGGTAGCCATTGGAACTTGGCGGAAGACAGTTGTGTCCTAAAGACGACCAACGACGACAAATAGCGATTGCGTGGTGAAAGACCAGCGACCTGTAGCTGCCAATATCAGCGGGCCGTGGCTGCCGTTGGGACGCACTCCAGCGGGCCGGGTATGATCCCCTTTCGGGAAAGTGTTATTGATGGATTAGTTCAGGGAGCGCCTGTGTTAGCGCCAAGACCATTGCTTATTGACGCATGGTTGATTTGTATTGTGGATGACAGTTTCTTACTGTTCGATTACTTATGATTGGTGTTCGCTTACTGATGCGATGAGGCGGGATTATTGATGTCCCAGGGTTGCTTACTCACTGGTTGGAGGTGCTCAGTCACTCATTGGTGGGGACGCTTACTTATGGCTGATTGATGCCTTATTCATGTGCTGATTGATGTGAGTCATCATGCTTATTATTCGCTACTGTTGTATTTGTCGCCTTGATAGCTTGATGGACTTTTACCTTTTATGGTTGTGTCTGTGTACTATATATACTATACAAGCTGAGCTATAGTTCGCTAGCTTAGTTGTCTTGACATCCACCTGTATTACTCTCAGGAAGTGCAGACAGTCTTATAGCAGAGTCATTGTTCCCTTTGACTATTCGTGTTGCCAACATAAAGTGTTAGGCCTTGCCACTTGTGACGAACTTCAAGCTAGGCGGTATCAGGGGACCTTCGTGGTTATTCGCCCTTTACAAGTCGTATAAATCATTCCTGAGTTCAGAAGCCGTGCGCTTTGCTCAGCGCGGAAACAAGGAAGACCCATCGGATCCAAGTCGGATCAACGTTCAGTGGAAACGTTACAGTATGTCAGTGCAATGGATACAGATGTATCCATATCTATGATTACAAGTATGGTGCCTCAGGTGAAACCATGTCTGAGTACATATCTTACTATTCAAGTCAGTGCAATTGATCCAGATATATCCATATCCATGATCTCAAGAATGGTGCCTCAGGTAAAGCCATGTCTTGGTAGATGAGTACCTGCAATCACTCTGCATGTCACTGCAATGGATACAGATGCATCCATATCTATGATTGCAAGAATTGTGTATCAGGCAAAGCCGTATCTTAGTATATGAGTACATCCTAGAATGCCTCTACTTTGATATGATCATATCAAGTCATATATGGACATCGGGTGGCCTGCCTTTACATCCCACATACTTATATCACCCAAACTCTTCAATCTATGTTTTCAATGAAATAATCATGGCGGGTGGCCTGTTTCTTCAGCCTACATCAGCTGGACTATCATTTCACATCATATATGGGTGTTGTTTGGCCTGCCTGTACATCCTGCATATCACCCACACTGTTATATCAATGTTTCTCATCAAATACAGCTGAGGGACTGCCCACTTTCGCAGGTGACTTTGGCTGGAGTATCAATGATTTAAGACTCTAAGTGTCAGATGGAGTATGAAATAGATAAGCCACTGCTTTCCATCATGTGTTGGACTGTCTTGCAGAAGGATAACATATGCTAATGTACCAAGTCATGGTGTCAGGTGGGGCATCCTTTTTGCAATGAGACATATGGATACATCTGAATGTATGGGATTGACATACAGAATGAGAATTAGTAAATTTATGAAGCAAGATGTTGTCCTGAACAGACCACCCTTCTTTTGATGATAGATATGAATATATCTGAATCTTAGACTGAGATGCACACACCTTGGCATATAAGCACATGCTATCAGTCCATAAGGCAATGCAATGGATTCAGTGGAGTACATATCTATCATTGTGAGATGGGCAGTGCACTCAGAACTATGTATTAGTGGATGAGCATACTATGTCTCATTCTGTATGTCAGTCCAATTGATTCAGATGTATGTATGTCTATCATGGTAAATGGGGTGCCCCACCCACCACCATGTCTTGGCAAGTAAGCACATTCTGTCATCCTGTCGGTCAGTAAAGTGCATTGAGATGTATGCATATCCATCATTGCAGGATGGGTGCTTCACTTGAGACTATGTCTTAGAGCATGATCTTACCATTCTGTATGTCAGTCACATTGATTCAGATATATCTATATCTTTGATTGCAATGAGGGCGGTCCACCCTCCACCATGTTAAGGTAAATAAGCATATGCCATCATCCTGCATGTCAGTAACGTGCATTGAGATGTATGCATATCCATCATTGCAGGAAGGGTGGTTCACTCAAGACTATGTCTTAATGCATGAGCTTACCATTATGTATGTCAGTCAAATTGATTCGGATGTAACTATATCTATGATTGCAAAGAGGGCAGCCCACCTGCCACCTTGTTAAGGTAAATATGCATATGCTATCATTCTGAATGTCAGTCAAGTGCCTTGAGATGTATCCATGACCATCATTGTAGGTAGGGTGCTCCACTCGAGACTATGTCTTTGTGCTTAAACTTAGAATGTCTCATTCTGTATGTCAGTCAAATTGATTCAGATGTATATATATCTATGATTCCAAAAAGGCGGCCCGCCTGCCACCATTTCTTGGCAAGTAAGAACATGCTCTCATCCTGTATGTCAGTGAAGTGCATTAAGTTCAATCCATATCCATCATTGCAGAAAGGATGCTTCACTTGAGATTATGTCTTAGGTGTGAGCTTACCATTCTGTATATCAGTCACATTGATTCAGATGTATCTATATCTATGATTTAAAAGAGGGCAGCCCACCCGCCACCTTGTTAAGGTAAATATGCATATGTTATCATTCTGTATGCCAGTCAAGTGCTTTGATATGTAACTATATCTATGATTCTAAAAAGGGCAGCCCAACTGCCACCATGTATAGCCAAGGAAGTACATGCTCTCATCCTGTTTGTCAGTCAAGTGCATTGAGATGTGGGCACATTCATCATTGCAGGATGGGTGCATCACTCAAGACTATGTCTTACTGCATGAGTTTACCATTCTGTGTGTCAGTCACATTGATTCAGATGGATCTATATCTATGATTCCAAAAAAAGCGGCCCACCTGCCACCATATCTTGGCAAGTAAGTACATGCTCTCATTCTGTAGGCCAATCAGGTGCATTAAGATGAATCCATATCAATCATTGCAGGAAGGATGCTTGACTGGAGTGTATGTCTTAGTTGTATGAGCTTACCATTCTGTATGTCAGTCACATTGATTCAGATGTATCTATATCTATAATTTCAAAGAGGGTGGCCCACCTTCCACCATGTTATTGTAGATAAGCATAAGCTACCATTCTGTATGTCAGTCAAGTGCTTTGGAGATGTATGCATATCCATCATTGCAGGAAGGGTGCTTCACTTGAGAATATGTCTTAGTACATGAGCTTACACTCTGTATGTCAGTCACCTTGATTGAGATGTATCTATATCTATGATTTCAAAGAGGGAGGCCCACCCGCCACCATGTTATCATAGATAAGCATAAGCTACCATTCTGTATGTCAGTCAAGTGCTTTGGAGATGTATGCATATCCATCATTGTAGGAAGGGTGCTTCACTCAAGACTATGCCTTAGTGCATGATCTTAGCATTCTGTATGTCAGTCACCTTGATTGAGATGTATCCAGATCTATGATTTCAAAGAGGGCAGCCCACCCACCACCATGTTAAGGTAGATAAGCATAAGCTATCATTCTATGTCAGTTAAGTGCTTTGAGATGTATGCATATCTATCATTTCAGGAAGGGTGCTTCACTCAAGAGTATGTCTTAGTGCATGAGCTTACCATTCTGTATGTCAGTCACCTTGATTCAGATGTATCTATATCTATGATTGCAAAGAGGGCGGCCCACTTGCCACCATGGTAAGGTAAATAAACATATGCTATCATTCTGTATGACAGCCAAGTGCTTTGAGATGTATCCATATCCATCATTGCAGGAAGTGTGCTCCACTCGAGACTATGACTTGGTGCATAAGCTTAATATTTCTCATTCTGTATATCAGTCAAATTGATTCAGATGTATCTATATCTTTGATGAGCTTACCATGTCTCATTCTGTATCTCAGTCACATTGATTCTGATGTATCTATATCTATGATTCCAAAAAGGTTGGCCCACCCGCCACCATGTCTTGGCAAGTAAGTACATGTTCTCATCCTTTATGTCAGTCAAGTGCATTGAGATGTGTGCATATCCATCATTGCAGAAGGGGTGCTCCCCTCAAGACTATGTCTCAGTGCATGAGCTTACCATCCTGTATGTCAGTCACATTGATTTAGATGATGGCAGCCCACCTGCCACCATGTCTTGGGAAGTAAGTACATGCTCTCATCCTGTATGTCCATCAAGTGCTTTGGGATGTATCCATATCCATCATTGCAGGAAGGGTCCTCCACTCAAGACTATATCTTAGTGCATGAGCTTACCATGTCTCATTCTGTATGTCAGTCAAATTGATTCAGATTCATCTATATCCATGATTGCAAACAAGGCAACCCACCCGACACCATGCTCTGTTAAATAAGTACCTGCTATTATGCTGTATGTCAGTCAAGAGCATTCAGATGTATGCATATCCATCATTGCTGGAAGGGTGCCTCACTCAAAACTATGTTGTGGTGTATAAGGTCACCATGTCTCACTCTGTTTGTCAGTCCAATTCATTCACATATATCCATATCCATCATTACAAAAAGGGCGCCCCACCCGACACCATGTCTTGGTAAATAAGCACATTATATCATTGTGTATGTGAGTCAGGTGCATTGACATGCAACCATATCCATCATTGCAGGAATCAAGCTCCAGTTGAAATTATGTCTTTGTCCATATCCTTACTATATCTTATTCTGTATGTCAATCCCATTAGTACAAATGCATCCATATCAATCATTGCAATTAGGGTTCCCAACCTGAATCCATGTCTTTGTGAATCAGCGCATTCTGTCATTCTGTTTGGCAGTCAAATGGATTCAGATTTGTCCGTATCCTTCTTCACAGGGAGTCTGGACCTTTTTAAACTATATCTTGTACATAAACATAGTTTCTTTCATTCTGTTTGTCATTCTACTTGATTCAGAGTTATTCCTATCTACTCTTGCATGAGGCGTAGCTCAATGACCTCTTAAACACTTACTACAATTCCTGTACTTTGATCTGATCATATCCAATCATATCTGTGCACCGGGTGGCCCGTCTGTACATCCTGGACACTCAGTATATCATCCAAACTCTTCAATCAATGTTTCTCCTGATATAACAATGGCGGGTGGCCCGCCATTTCAGCTGCCATCAGGTGGAGTATTATTTTCAGTTGTTTATTGGTGTCGGGTGGCCCGCCTGTACATCCTACATATCACCCACACTCTTAATCATTGTTTTCCATCATATCAGGCTGGCAGACCACCTGCTTTTTCAGCTGATGTCGGCTGGAGTATGAAACATGAAGAATCTCACGCGTCGGCCAACATCGGCTGGAGTATCAAATACATGAGCCACTGCTATCCATCATGTGATGGGGAAGGGGTGTGGGTGTGTGTGAGGGGGTGGGGGTAGGAGATATGGGGAATGGGTGTGAGTGTGTATGTGGGGGTGGGAGTGGTGGTGGGAGATATAGGGAAGGGGTGTGTGTGCATGGAGGTGGGGGATATGGGGAGGGTGTGTGTGTGCATGGAGGGGGATGTTGGGAAGTGGTGTGTTGTTACGTTCAACTGGACATATCGGCTTGGCTTGAGCAGGGGGTGTGGTAAACCAACTATACGGGCAGTTTCTCTGTCGGTGCTGTCGCAGGGAAGCCCAAACTTCCCCTGCTTGTGGTCGTGGATAAGGTGCCAACAGTATGTGAGAGCGTAGGGAATTACCCTAGGTGGAGTAGTGAATATACAAGCGCTGGATCCAATACGTAGGACCTCCAATCGCTGTAGAGAGGAATGGGAAATTGACAAGTCGTCAGGACTTGGATGCAATTCTGTGTCTGTGACAGTCTGAAATCGATGTGATTCAAGAACTCAGACCTAAGGTCCTAGTTCGCTATAGGTACACATATATACGAATTGAGAGGCGCCACTACTGGTAGTTGCAGTACTAGGATCACCACTAATACCACTAGTACCAGTATAAGTATGAGGTCATATGGAACTGTGCCAAACGAGATAGAAGGTTACAACTGATAAGAGTGGGTCATGAGACTGAGAAGGCGCGTGGGAGCAGGAAGTACGAATCAAAATGTGAAAATGGTCCCAATGATAGTCCATATGGTGCTGGACTCTGTGACAAAAGCTCGGACAAACGGTCAACGTATGAGGCACGCGCAACCAATCGTAACATGTGTGTGTGTGTGTGTGTGTGTGTGTGTGTGTGTGTGTGTGTGTATGTGTGCATGGGGGTGGGGGTGGGAGATATGGGGAAGGGTGTGTGTGCATGGAGGTGGGGGATATGAGGAGTAGGTGTGTGCACATGGAGGTGGGGGATATGAGGAGAGGGTGTGTGTGCATGGAGGTGGGAGATATGGGGAGGGGATGTGTGTGCATGGAGGTGGGGGATATGAGGAGTAGGTGTGTGCACATGGAGGTGGGGGATATGGGGAAGGGGTGTGTGTGCATGGAGGCAGGGGATATGGGGAGGGTGTGTGTGCACATGGAGGTGGGGATATGGGGAGGGGGTGTGTGCACATGGGGGTGGGGGATATGAGGAGAGGGTGTGTGTGCATGGAGGTGGGAGATATTGGGAAAGGGTGTGTGCACATGGAGGTGGGAGATGTCAGGAAGGGGTGCCCATGCTAGCACAGCACCTCATAACCTTTCTTGAGTGGCAACACTCACTGACCTTTTGTCCACTAATTATGCATAAGTGGCAATGCTTGAGATATGTTTTGGTGTAAATGAATGAGCATAGGAATCTAGCTCAGAGGGATCCATCTAGTGTTGTGACAGCTTAGCTGAGTGATTTTCGACTTTTGTCAAATAAAATAGCTAAGAATATGAAAATATTCATGGAGGTAGATCTCCTTAAGGGCTACCTCGAGCCCAGCCAACACTAAGCGATCCGAGCAGCCATTTCCAAGTTATTTTGCGTGGCTTGACGTTGGCTTATTTTTGAAAATAAGCCAACCTCAAGCCGAGCAAGAATGGCTGCTCAGATCGCTTAGCATTGGCTGGGCTTGAGGTAGCCCTTCATGAGATCTACCTCCATGAATATTTTCATATTCTTAGCTATTTTATTTGACAAAAGTCGAAAATCACTTAGCTAAGCCGTCGCAACACTAGATCCATCACCAGCAAAGACACAATTGTATAGCAACCTCTACTGTACAAGTACATAATGACTAATTTACTTTACTACTCTTGTTGCTCTTCAATTTCATCCTCCTCAGCATCAAGCGAATCTAATCCTACATGTTTTCTCAATATATGAACCCTTGGCCCATATTCCCATATTCCAACCAATTTAGTGATTCTGAATGTTTCCATGACCATAAATTCCTCTGACCACTCTCCACATGACCTCCCCATGACATCAACCATGTTTACTAGTTCATGGTAGACCACAACACTGCAATCATTCTGAGGCAAGTGGTAAAATGCCAATGCCTCTCCAAAAACCAGCCCCTGTCACGTGTGGATCACGTGTCATGGCCAGTGGTATCACCAAGCCAAGGAAAGTATGATTTAGGTTGCCTGTAAAGGCTGAAGACCCCCCTGAAGTGCGGTTCACTGAAGAAGAAGACGAAGAGTCTCTGAGGTTGGACGAAGATGAGACATATGAGGTCGCGCGAATGTTGAGTACAGATGACAATTTCATTGTGGACAACAACACTGGCGACGTTATCCATCTAGGCATGGTGAAGTCTGAGTC
Source organism: Lactarius quietus (assembly GCA_015025155.1). Lineage (NCBI taxonomy): Eukaryota > Fungi > Basidiomycota > Agaricomycetes > Russulales > Russulaceae > Lactarius > Lactarius quietus. The sequence continues at coordinate 46,631 of WITN01000346.1, read as the reverse complement.
ACATGATTAAGCATGTGATCAGCAACCCCCAGATCCCCCAGGTCAAGGGAAGCGGGTCTAAAGGATAAGTCACGGGGGAACAGTTTCCTTAGGTCGAGTCATAATTCCTAAGAAGGGTTGGATGCGGGATTCCCAACCATGGTTAGGCTTTGTCCTGTTTAGGTTCTTTCTGATTGGAACATTCTGATGTTGCCTGATGGCTGTACTTATCATGCGCTGATGTTGCGCCGAACGATTATTGGACGATAGTGAGTCACATAGTGTTATCTCTGACTCATGGTGGGGCCTTCTGCCTCATGTACTGTATGGGTTGTTATCCCTGTTTGTTGATTGGTTACTGTATGCCTGGGTCATTATCCCTGATGGCTGATTGGACGATACGATATGGTACTATACCTGTTTGCGTTTGGGACTCAGTTTAGGAGTCAGCCCTGTAGTGTATATAAGGTGCTCTGTCTTGATAGACGAGACCTTATCTTCGTTGTCTTGAGATCTACCTCGAACAATTGAAGTGTTGGCTAGTTTGCCTGTTCCTCTCATCTTGTTGATCCTAGTGTGGTCTGTTCTCTTCTCTCTTGAAGATCCCTGTGGTATTCCTTCAATCTAAGGCAAAGCCTTGTCATTTGGTTTGTCTCTCGTATTTGGCCTTAGTTATTCAACTGCTGTCGGCCTGTTATTGGATCAAGGTCTACAAGAGTTCCAAGTTGGAACAACGTTTGGTAGAAACATTACAGCCCCCCTCCCTGAGATTCAAAGTATCTGGATGACCTGGAAGCTAGCCCTGCTTCTTCAGATATTCTGCTTCTCAAAGTGATATCTCCTGGTATGACACACTTTCCCCATCTCACAATTGGCATATCTTGGTGCATTTCAGCACTGCTCAACCTGGCCGACTTGAACATTCGCCATGCTGGCAGCGCGGTGGTCAACACATTATAATCAAGCTGTCTTCTTTCTCCAGTTTTGCTCTAGTCTGCTCTAGCTCTTTTCTCAGCCAAGTCTTGACATGTTCCCTTATCCAAGCGCCCCAAAATCCTGTCCTGTGCTCCACTTGAAGGACTCCTGTTATTCATAAGTTTTCCTTATTGTTTGTATCCATACTGTACGATGACTGATTCTCAATTGTACTTGACCCCTTTCCTGACTGATACAGACTCCTATCATGACTGATACGACTCCTATAAACTCTCAACAATGTATAAAAGACTCGCATTCTGTAACAAATAAAGTATCCGAATTGTGTTCTCGAAACTCCCCCGTGTGCTTGCAAGTTTGCCCTCAGTCATCATCTTTGCTTTACTGGCTTCGCTTTCATCTTTTCAAGCATCCAACCAAGATCGCTGTCGAACTTCTCCAACGCCATCGACTGAACCAACTGTGCATTTATTTTATCAGCTCACATTTGCTGATTTTAGGTCATTGCCCACCTGAATTGTCTCCAGGTTATGGGCCCTGCTGTTGCAGCCTAAACCCCGATACTCTTGAAGATCCCTCAGCACATCTATAATCTTTTGTCTTGCCTCGCTAAGCCACCCCTGTCATTTCAAATGCTATGAGCGACGATCATACCACTCTCACTAAGCTCGCCCATGAATGGATCAAATTGGGTCACGTACCGGGACCGTATGACCTGGGCGTTTAACTCTCGCCTCTGGGGCGAACACCTTACTTCAACAACGACTCCTGCCAGCTACACTCAAGCTGGCAACATCAACAGACTAACCCCTGACCAACATTGGGCAACTGAAGATGTAGCGGCAAAGAATATGATTGCCACTACAATCCCTGATCACATTTTTAACCGTGTCAAGAACGAAACTACTTGTAGGTGGGGTATGGGATGCTGTCAAAGCCCTTCATCAAACTAGGACCAAGACATTCACTGTGGATCTTGACAAGAAGCTTCAATATGCTAAGCTGGGCGAAGACAAGGATGCTCGTGCCCATTTCACTGAGCTTGTCGACTTGTGAGAACAGCTTGCATCTCTGGGCAAGATCTTGGATGACGACAAATTTGCATCCATCTTACTTGGCTTGCTTCCGTCCACCTATGCAGGTGTTGTCGATGGCATGAACGCAGCAGCTGACAGTACAGGCAACCCTGTTACTCCAGAGCAAATCACTCGGCTCGTCTCTGACAAATATGACAGTCTTATTATGCAAAAAGGCAAGAATGGCCCAGACGAAGCCTTTGCTGCAAATTCTCAGAAGCAGCGCAACAAGCACAATGTTGAATGCTTCAATTGCCACAGGCATGGCCATTACAAGTCCGACTGCTGGGCCAAGGGAGGAGACAAAGAAGGTCAATGACCTCCCAAGCGTAACAATGATAATAACAGAGACTCTCGTGGAAGCCAAAACCGCAACGACAACCGAAACAACCATGGCCATAATAACAACCATAACAACAATCACCACGATAACCAGAATGATAACACTAACATGGCCAGCACCATTGACGATGGAGCATGGGCTGCCATCTCAGAAATTGACGACACACAGGAAATTACTACTTCCTACAGCATGGACCAAATTCCCATCCAGCCCGATGTAGAGATTGAGCTCTATGACTCAGGTGCCTCAAAACATATGTCGCCTTTCTTCCACCGGTTTTCAAACTACCACTCCATTCCCCCATGCCCTATCAAAGCTGCTAACGCAGCCACTTTTTATGCTATAGGTGCGGGGGATGTCCATATTGACGTCCCTAACAAGGACACAACAACCCCCATTGTCTTATGCAACACCCTTTATGCACCAAAGATGAACCTGACAATTATCTCTATTGATTGTATTCAAGACAATGGCAGCGAGATTTGCTTCAAAAACCATGTATGCTACATACAAACCAAATCCGGCACAAAGATCGGACATATTCCTGCAAGTTCAAATGGAATATACAAAGTCGAGCATGCACACCACGCCAACAGTGCCACCATAAAACCAGCTGAGCAAGTCAACATTCATACTCTTCACCAACACCTAGGCCATATCTTGGCCGACGCCATTCACTCTCTGGTTTGCAACCACACCATCAACAGAATTCATCTTGTCAACGACGGCTCGCCTATCATTTGCAACGCCTGCTAGTACGCTAAACTAACTTGCAACCCCATCCAGAGTGAGCGTGCAGCTCCTCCAGCCAAACACTTCGGCGCTGAGGTCCACACAGATCTGTGGGGACCATCTCCCACTGCCAGCCTTGGTGGAAGATTCTACTACATCACTTTCACAGATGATCATACTCGCTACACCTGTATCGAAGCTCTTTGCACCAAAGATCAGGCACTCCAAGCTTACAAGACCTTTGCTTCTTGGGCATATACACAGCATGGTGCAAAAATCAAGTTACTTCGTTCAGATTGCGGTGGAGAATACACCGGACATGAATTCACCAAATTCCTTCAAAAGGAAGGCACTGAGCATCGTCTCACAACTCACGACACCCCTCAGCATAATGGGATCACCGAATCCCTCAACCACCAACTCCTAGAACGAGTCCGTGCCATGCTTAATCAGGCTGACCTTCCAAAGAACTTATGGGCCAAAGCCTTGCGATTTGCAGTCTGGCTTAAAAATCGCACGTCTACTAGAGCTCTAGGCAATAATACAACCCCCTATGAAAAACTCTACGGCGACAAACCAGATCTCTCTGGCATCCCCAAGTGGGGACAAACCATCTGGGTGCATTCCAACACAGGCACCAAACTCGATGCACGTGGTGTCAAAGCGCGATGGATTGGCTACAATTCAGAGAGCACACATGCTCATCATATTTATTGGCCAAACAAGTGGTCTACCTCAGTCAAACGAAATATTAAATTCGTCACTCCTACAGTAACCCTCTATGCACCACAGATCATCGCACCAACACCAATTCCAGCGCCTGCTGTAACGTCCCAGGTCATAGCGAGTATCTGACCTAAGCCAATAACCCAGGGGACATGGCGTAATGGACTATTACGGTACGACGATTGGTGATGCACTGTACGATGACTGATGATGTGACGGGACGATGACTGATAATGTACTATACGATGACTGACGGGTTTGTGATACGCTTACTGATCATACGTGGACGATTACCCAGCCGAGGAGTAGTCTTAGTAGTAGTGGCGGTCTCGCTGACGAAGGCGGACTGCAGCGTAGTACTATATAAGGAAGCTATCGACTGTTGTGGTCGATAGCTTGGATTTCTTGTACACTTCTCACATCGAATCTAGGAAGCTCTCTCTCTCTCTCTCTTCGCCTTTTCAGGCCGTGTCGTTATCTCTCTTCGCCTTTTCAGGCCGCGTCGTTATCCACAGAAGCAACTCCGCCTTCGTGCGTTGAGACGACACTCTGCCTTCGTGCAAGAGTCAACTAGTTGCTGAGTCACCGCGTTCACCTTACGTTGCCTAAGTCAGGCTCACGTGCAGCTCGCACGTAACATTAAATCCAAGCTCTCCATAAACCGAACGCCGTGGCGACTCTCAATACCAAAGACGGTTGGGACTTCGTACCCTATCGTATCAACGCAAGAGAACGAGACGCACCTACTCGATACCTTGTAGGACGAGTCAGGTGGCGACACGTACCGGACACCAGAAGAAGCGACGAGAACAACACAGGATACTACGCGGAAGCAGCTACCGCGCAAAGATATCATCCCGTAGTATTCAACAAAGAACGTTGTTGCTGGGTCGAACTCAGGTGGAGCAACACCAACAACTACTTCGAAGCAACACGACCAGCAGCAGACGACTTACACATAAACATACCATTGGTTGACGCACGACCAATTGATCGGCAAGGATCTATCGACGGACAAACAGAAGACCAACTCGATTCGGAACCACCAAGGACCGAATTCCAACTACGAGCAGACACACCGGCAGCGACAAGCCATACCAGCGAACGATCACCAACCCCACGAAGTGACGCACCGGAACCCGAGAACATTGCAGTGCAGTCACCAGAGATAGACGCACTAGCCGCGCAAACAGCTGAGTTACATATTCCCAAACCAATCAGAGGAATACCATACAGCTACATGGCTACCCAAACAGAAGTATCACCACCCAGACTTGTCATTAACGAACAGACGGGTCATGTCCAACAAATACAACAAGAAGACATGGAAGCCGTGAACCGAGCCATGGGACCGGATGTCCCTGATGCACCAAGCATTCCCGAAGAGACCAACATGTTTTATGAGTTCAGACTCAATCGCAACAGGGTACCATCACCTGAAAATAGGCCGTTTCCACCGTTAAGACAGCCAGGAGGAGGACCACCAGGCGGGGGACCACCTCAAGCAGGAGGAGGACCACCAGGAGGAGGACCGCCAGGAGCAGGAGGAGGACCGCCAGGAGGGGGCCACCTCTAGCAGGGCCTGCAGTAGCCCATAACGTACATCAAGGGGGAAACGATAAATTCATCGGTAACCCACCACCGACATTCACAGGACAAAGGTCGCAAGCCGAGTCCTTCATCCTCCAATGGGAGGTCTACGCAGGAGTTAACGCAAACCATTCAGCCATGCTGAACAAGTATCAGAAAGCTATGTTGTTCCTCACCTACATTCAGGGGAATACGGTTAACCAATGGGTCATGTCCGCAAGTCGATGGCTTGTAAACGAGGTAGCCACGGGGACCAATCAATACGACAATAGGCTATGGGAAAACTTGCTCAATGCCTTTCAACAACAATTCGGCGACGTTCTTAGCAAGGAACGAGCGCAGGCACAACTAGATGCCGGAATACACATGAAGGAACAAAAGATCGACGACTACATCGCCCTTTTGAACAACTCGTTCGACACGCAGGGTACAACATTAACGCTGAGCAAACGCTCAAGTACTTCACCAGAGGACTACCAAGAGGATTATACGAGACAATGTATCAACACGATGACCCCCGAAACTACGAGGAATGGAGGGAATCCGCCCTAAAGAGGCAGCAAAAATGGATTCACATGCAAACCGTCAGGGGAAATCTTGACGCCTTCAGACCAGGACGAGCTCCAGTAGGAGCACTAGCTAAGTTGCTAGCACCCCTCCATAACGATGACCGAATGGATACATCTGCAGATCGAGTACGAGGACGGTTGGCAGGAGCAGAAGATGTACTCCAAAACTACAGACGCAACGATAATCCACCACGTCCACCATTCCCACCACGTGGAGGATTCATACAGAGGCAATTTAAACGCGACCACAGTCAAACGCAGTGTTACAACTGCCAGAAAATGGGACACATCAGTCGTGACTGCCGACAACCGCGAAGGAACCGAAACACACAAACACGAACAGCAGAGACCGCGCCAACTAAAGAAGAAAAGGCAGCGGAATGGCTCCGAGGAGTAGCCGGAGATGACGAAGAAGTAAAGGACCTGGTCCTTCAACAACTAGTAGGACAGGATTTTGGAAATGCCTGAACCCGGCGGCCTGGGTAAGGGCAGTACGTTGTAACTCTGTGTACATTATGCGCTACCGATCTATGAGAGTACCAGTGTCTATTCGCGCAAGTTACAATATGGCCGACATCAAAGCATTAGTGGATTCTGGAGCCACCGACAACTTCATTCATCCACAATTCGTAAAACGGATGGGACTAGGACAACGGGCATTAGATAAGCCCAAAAACATCTACAACATCGACGATACCACTAATAAAGCAGGGCAGATCACACATTACCTCACGCTTAAAGTGGAAACAGGAGGAACGCAAAAAGAAATGCGCTTTCTCATTACAGACATTGGCAGAGAAGACATACTATTGGGATACCCTTGGCTCGCAACCTATGAACCAAGATTCAGCTGGCGCCATGCCACCATCGACGAGAAACAACTTCCCATAGTACTCCGATCAATCAATCCAGGAGACAAGAGAGCAGTACTCGCAAGGCTGCTGAACGAGGAGAAGAACGACGAAAAAGTGTCACGAATGTTCACCACGGAAACGAAGGAACAAATCGTGACAACAATAAAAGAACAAGTATATGGGCGATGATCAGCGGTCGAACTCGCGATCGACGCCAAACAATACGTCAAACAAGTGGCCATACCAAAAGAATACCAAAAATTCACAAAGGTATTCAGCGAAGAAGAAGCAAAAAGGTTCCCACCAAGGCGAAGTTGCGACCACGCAATCGAGTTCAAGAAAGGGGTTCCTGACGTGATCGACTGCAAAGTATACCCGATGACAAGGGTCGAAGACGCAGCGCTAGACGAATTTATTGACGAACAAGTGGAAAAAGGATATATTCGTCCCTCAAAGTCCCCGTACGCATCGTCATTCTTCTTCATTAAAAAGAAGGACGGAAAACTGCGACCCGTGCAGGATTATCGGAAGATCAATGAATGGACAATACGAAATCAATACCCGCTTCCCCTTATCGACGACCTGATCAGGGATCTTGGGGGAGCACAAATCTTCAGCAAGCTAGATGTCCGACAAGGATATAACAATATCCGCATAAAGGAAGGAGATGAACACAAAGCTGCGTTCAAAACACGACGCGGACTCTTCGAACCAACGGTCATGTACTTTGGCCTGTGCAACTCGCCGGCCACATTCCAAAGTTTCATGAATGACATCTATCAAGCAACGATAGCAAAACACGACGCCCTTGGGACTAAAATCAGGGTTTATATGGACAACATCGCCATCGCAACCAAACGGCAAACGTTGGCAACCAGAAGACACCAGGAGGCAGTCTGCGATGTCCTCGCAGTTGCCCAAAAACATGACCTTTTCTTCAAACCCGAGAAATGCGTCTTTAACGCTTCCAGTATCGATTACCTGGGGGTAATCCTTGAAGAGGGGGTAACACGTATGGACCCTGTCAAAATTTCGGGCGTCCGCGACTGGCAGTCACCAACATCAGTAAAAGACGTACGGTCATTTCTCGGTTTTTGTAACTTCTACCGGCAGTTCATCAGAGGCTTCGCCACCATTGCCAAACCATTGAACGAGCTAACACGCAAAGACGAACCATGGCAATGGAATACAACACATCAGAAGGCGTTCGAAACACTCAAACAACGAGTAATAACAGAACCCATCCTCGCACACGCTGACCAAACACAACAATTTGATCTTGAAGTAGATGCCTCGGGATTCGCAGTCGGAGCAGTACTCCTTCAAAAGAAGAGCGATGGAAAACGACATCCTGTAGGATACTACTCGGCTACGCTCAACGCAGCAGAACGAAACTACGATATCTATAACCTCGAACTATTGGCCATCGTAAAAGCATTAAGGAATTGGAGGCATCTGTTGGCAGGATCACCACACAAAGTACGCATATTCTCCGATCACCTCAACCTCCGATACTGGCGAGATCCCCAGAAGATCAGCCGCCGAATCGCCAGAGAAGTGCTAGAACTAGCGGAGTACAACTTCGAGATACACCACGTCAAGGGACAGCCAATGGAAGGGCCGATGCTTTATCTCGAAGACCTGATTACGATCAAGGAGAAAAGGATAACGAGAATGTCGTTGTGCTGCCAGACAAAGTATTTGCACGAACAACAAACACGCAACAAGATGAACAAAGAATACGCAAGTGGGTCGATCCACACAAACTAACCAAAGCGGAAGGGCTTTGGTGGTATCAAGGACAGAGGCTCGTTATAACAGGAACAATGGAGGAAATTAGAGAAGTAATTTCAGCACATCACGATCCCCCCGTTCACGGTCACCCAGGGATAAACTGAACAACACAACTAGTGGAACGCCACTACTGGTGGCCCACGATGAAGCAAGATATCACCGAGTACGTCCGAGGATGTGCTGAGTGTCAACGATGCAAGGTCAACACGCAAAGAACAAAAGCACCGTTGCAGCCCATATTCCCGAAACCAGAAGCAATGCCATTTGAAGTAGTGGCACTAGATTTCATCACTAAACTTCCGGTATCGCGGGGATACGATTCAGTACTCACAATCACAGATCATGATTGCTCAAAGGCGTCCATATTCATACCATGCAAAGAAGAGATATCAGGCGAGGAAACCGCGACGCTCTACGCAAAATACGTCGTATCACGGTTTGGACTACCAGCAAAAATTATCAGTGACAGAGATCCCCGTTTCGCGTCAAAGTTCACAAAGGAACTATGTCGAATCTTGGGGATACAACAGAACATTTCAACGGCCTACCACCCACGGACAGATGGACAATCAGAACGAACCAACCAATGGTTGGAACAATATCTCAGACTATGGGCCAACGAGCGACAAAACAATTGGGCTGACTATCTAGCGCTCGCGGAATTCGCACACAACAATTGGACTAATGAGTCCACACGCGAAACGCCATTCAGATTGCTAATGGGTTATCACCCCCTTACTAACTGGACAGATAAGAAGTCACCGATACCACGGGTGGAAAAGCGACTAGAACAATTGAAGGAGATAAGGAGACAGGCACAGGATCACATGCGAAAAGCACAACAGTCATGGGTCAAACACCGTGACACCCCGAAATATCAAATAGGGGACAAGGTTTGGCTCGAAGGACGTCATCTTCGCACCAACCAACCAACCACAAAGCTTGCGCCCAGGAGACACGGACCATTCCAGGTTGTACAGGTGATGTCTCCTGTGAACTACCGACTTGAACTTCCCACGCAGTGGAGCATCCATGATGTTTTTCACACAGATCTCCTTACCCCTTACAAAGAAACGCTGACTCATGGCGTAAACTATCAACGCCCACCACCGGAACTAGGAGGAGACGTGGAAGAATATGAGGTCGAGAAAGTACTAGACTCACGAAGATACGGACGCGGGCGTAAACTGCAATACCTAATCAAGTGGAAAGGATACGCCGACTCAGATAACCAGTGGGTCCCATGGGACGATGTCCATGCGGACAAAAAGATAAGGGAGTTTCAAAAATCTAACCCGCAAGCTGAAATCCACATAAAAGCAGGGGCTATGAAACGAACAATCCCCACTCAAATGGCCTACATTCCCATCAATACTCTTACCCACATCGATGACCTCCCCTCTGTCAACACCCTCACCACCTATGACCGCTGCAACAACGTCGACGACCCCTTCTGCTCAGCTGTCGAGCACGTCAGAACCACAGCAATCAACGATCAAGCCGCACGAGACCTGGCCGAGGCTCGCGGGCGATTTCCCACACCCCCAAGCGGACGAGTGGAGGACGATGAGGGAGAAGACCGTGCTGATGAGGGAGGTCATGCAGTCGTGGCAGCTGGATCAGATAGTGAAGAGGACGGCGAGGGAGAGACGGACGAGGATACGGTTGCTGATGAGGCAAGTATCCTCCAGCCCTCCACCGCTGCCACATCTACCACCGCTGTCGATCGATACGACAGCGACGAGTCATCCGCCGATGACGACACCTACCACGAGACTAGGGCTAGCTCACACGACTCATCTGACGAAGACCACTCCTACTACGAAGCCAGAGTTGTCTGCACCCGCTGCGACAACCCCCCAAACTACTGTCATTGCGCACCCCGGATCATACCACCACCCATCACAAGAATCGACGAGGAGTCTGCCGAAGAAACCGGTGATGACGAGGGAGGACCACCGCCGGTTGCTGTCATCTTCGGACCGATGGCGGAAGCAGGGTACGCTGCTCGCGGAGTCCTACCCTACAGTCACGCATCAATCCCCTCTCCAACTAATGCGCGCCGAACGAATGCGGCGAGGCGCCCTATCCGTGCCGTATTGCCTACCCCCACGGGATTCACCCTCAACAATGGAATGAACTGGGTGCCCATGGTCATCGAACACGAAGGTCGGCGGGTACCAGCGCGGTATGTACGAGTCCGTATGCTCGACAACCCCGAGGTCTTCGGGACTATGGGGAGGTACGAGCCCATCTATCGAGGGGACATCCATGCCGAGCCATGTCGGGACATGGGGCCCGCAGCTGAGTACAATCGCGATGAGCTCAAGTATTTCAAGGCTGACTTCCGGGGAAAGCGCCAGGTAGACGAGGCTCTCGCCAGGCTAGGGGACATATCCCTACAGGCCGAGGTGAGACGCTACCGCGCGTCCCAGGAAGTCATCGAAGAGTTGGAGGCCGCTATTAAACGGCTCGAAGACGATGTGTTTGTACACGTCGATCGGGCTAGACACTCAGCGCGAAGACTCGGAAGGGCTCATGCCTTGCAGAGGGTACGTGATGAACACGAGACCGATGTCGGACTCACCGCCGTGACGAATTGGGTGGTCGAGCGTGGACGCTCACCCTTGTGAAGAGGGTGATGTAACGTCCCAGGTCATAGCGAGTATCTGACCTAAGCCAATAACCCAGGGGACATGGTGTAATGGACTATTACGGTACGACGATTGGTGATGCACTGTACGATGACTGATGATGTGACGGGACGATGACTGATAATGTACTATATGATGACTGACGGGTTTGTGATACGCTTACTGATCATACGTGGACGATTACCCAGCCGAGGAGTAGTCTTAGTAGTAGTGGCGGTCTCGCTGACGAAGGCGGACTGCAGCGTAGTACTATATAAGGAAGCTATCGACTGTTGTGGTCGATAGCTTGGATTTCTTGTACACTTCTCACATCGAATCTAGGAAGCTCTCTCTCTCTCTCTCTTCGCCTTTTCAGGCCGCGTCGTTATCTCTCTTCGCCTTTTCAGGCCGCGTCGTTATCTCTCTTCGCCTTTTCAGGCCGCGTCGTTATCCACAGAAGCAAGACTCCGCCTTCGTGCGTTGAGACGACACTCTGCCTTCGTGCAAGAGTCAACTAGTTGCTGAGTCACCGCGTTCACCTTACGTTGCCTAAGTCAGGCTCACGTGCAGCTCGCACGTAACACCTGCAGTGCCTGTTGCGCCTGCCGTGCCTCCCACACCACTGGCACCTCCTGCCATGATATTCCCTCCAGCACCACCTCCAGTACCATGGCCTTTACCGTATCCATTGCCAACACAGTCACCGCAAACCCCAGCTCAAACTCAAGGAATACCATCATCGTCCTTGTTGCCTTTAACCCCACTTACTAGTACACCTACTATGCCCAGAGGAATATCCACCACATCTCAGCTCAGACATCGAAACATTCCCCAACCTGATCCCACTGCCGACAGCAGTGATGAAGAACACCCTGAAAAATCTCGTAAGGGCAAAGAGCCTCAACAACCCACACGAAAGTCGTCACATCTCCCAAAGCCCTCAGCAAAAGAACGGGCTATACAATGTGGAGAGGCTACATCCAGTCAAGAATTCGACAGACTGCCCAAAGAAACTACAAGTAAATGGTTCCATCCAAATTGGCCGCACGAACATTCTTTGTTCACCATTGATTCCGCCCCTCCCGACTTTGCTTATCTCGCAGATTGCAAGGAACTTTTTGAAGCCTCCATTACAGAGTTTCAAGATGACCCCAAAACTCTCCAACAAGCAAGCAAATGTTCAGATTGGCCAAATTGGCAAGCCACCATGGACCGTGAAATTGCTACGCTTGAAAAAGCTGGCACATGGATCAATGTACCCAAACCCTCTGACAAGAATATAGTCAGCAGCAAATGGGTTTTTCATATCAAGTGCAACGCCGATGGCTCTATTGAAAAATATAAGGCTTGGCTTGTTGCACGAGGGTTCACGCAGAAGTTAGGCATGGACTATTTCGATACATTCTCCCCCGTTGCGAAGCTATCTAGCTTTTGCATCATCCTCGCCATCACTGCCTGCAATGATTGGGAAGCCGACACCTTCGACTTCAATGGTGCTTATCTCAATGGCAAGTTAGACGAAGATGAAGAAATTTACATGAAACCGCCCCCCAGATACGCCAATGAGGGGGAGCAGGTCAAACGTTTACTCAAGTCACTTTATGGCCTTAAACAGGCCGGATGCAAATGGTACGACACTTTGTGCTGTGCTCTTACAGACTTAGGCTTCCAGGTCAATGACACTGATCCCGGTGTCTTCTCTACCCATATCGACAATCACACGACCATCCTAGCAATCCATGTCGATGATTGTCTCATAACTGGAAGCTCTGCAAACCTCATAGCCAACTACAAACGGAAACTTAATGACCGTTACCCACTTACCAACTTAGGGCCAGTTCGCTGGCTTTTGGGAATCAAAATTACTTGCGACCGTGAAGCTTGCACCATTTCCTTATGTCAAACAACATATATCGATACTATCCTTTCTCGGTTTTCTCTCAGCGACGCTAAATCGGTTGCCAGCCCTATTACACCTGGCACAAACCTCAGCAAAGCTGATGCTCCTGCAGATCCCACTGAGATGGCCCGCATGAATAAGATTCCTTATCGTGAGGCTGTTGGAAGCCTCATGTATGCTGCAGTCACTACTCGTCCAGACATTACCTTCGCTGTGTCTGCCTTGTTGCAATTCCTCAAAAACCCTGGCGAACTGCACTGGGAAGCCGTCAAACACGTTTTTCGCTATCTTTCTGGCACCAAAACCAATGCGCTCACATATGGAAATGAGCGCCATGACCTATTAGGTTTTATGGACACTGATGGTGCCTCACAAGAACATCACCGAGCTATTTCTGGCCTTGCCTTTCTCATCGATGGAGGTGCTGTTTCTTGGGCCTCACGCAAGCAAGAGCTTGTTACATTGTCTACTGCCGAGGCCAAATATGTGGCAGCCACACATGCTGCTAAAGAGTGCATATGGCTACGAAGACTTATCAAGCCATTATACGGACTATCACCTACTCCTACCACTCTTTTCTGCAATAATCAAGCCGCACTCTGACTTGCCACAGATGACAACTATCATGCTCGTACCAAACATATTGATATACGTTTCCATTTCATCCGTCAAACTATTGCCGATGGGCACGTCGAAATCAAGTTCTGCCTGACTCAAGATATTGTCACAAACCTATACCTCGGTCCGTGACTTACCCATGAAACTCAAGAGTGTGCAAGGGAACGTGCACACAAACTCAGGAAAACGAAGTATTGGTCTAGTGGAACTAGCCAAGATGACGCGTGTGAAAGGATTGGATAATCCTTGCCTTCCTATTCAAGAAAGACCTGGACCAGAACCGGGACTTACCAAGTGAAAGGTCGGATGACCTCACATGACTTGTTTGTTGATCAATCAACAAAGATCGTTGATTGATAAACGAAGATTGTTGATCAATCACCTGACAAGTGGAGCTTATCAGGGATTAATGCTATTGGACGATATACTTAGAAACCTTCCAGCACATTCCATGCTATCTTTAGAACTCTTCTAGAAGTATTCCATGGGCCCACCCGTGGATCGGAGTTGGGCCTCCCCTAAAGTATGCACAGACCATGTATTCGGGTATATAAGCTGGAGCAATGTAACAGACAGTCCCTCAGACTGTCCACTTGCGACATCCCCACTTGTACCTTCCTGTCTACTGAGCAGCTTCCCACCATTGGGTTGTTCCTCATCCTTGTCCTGTTACTCGTGGTCCATTGTCTTCTCTCCCAGTTTTACCTCCTTGTTGGTTCGACGTTAGCCACCCTGTTCCTTGTGATCCTTGGTCTCTCTGTTGCGTATAAACAGTGAGACACTCATCACACTTGGACAGTCTTAGCTTGCTAACCACGAACCTTCTCAGTGTCTGACTACGATTACTCTGAGTTTGGAGCGTGGGATGCTGATTCAGGATCATACCACAACATCGATTATTCCCCCCCTTGTCGTCCTCGTCGTCTTCCAAGTGTTCCCCTGCCCCCATCATCTCCCCCTTGTCTTCCTTTGTCCCCCCTAGGGCAGAACCTTCCCTTCCCTCCGTATTTTCTGTCGTCACCACCAGGGATTCCTCTAAGCGTTGAGTGAATCGCCTCCCCCCAAGGTTCCCTTGCCCTCTCCCTGCCAGTAGCTCAGACTCCAACCCCCAAGCTTCATTATCCTTCCCCAGCTCCCTTGCCCCGGACACCTCCTTCAGTTAGGTTGGTGTCACCAATCCCTTGTCCAGCATCCTCCCCTGTGTTCTGTATCCCAACCCCAGCCCTCCATCCCTTGACGCCCCCTCCTCGTCCACTGACCCCAGACTCCCCCATCGACTACAAAGCTGCAGAGCTTCGTGTAGCCTTCTACTTGGAACAGCGTGCATCTCCTGCACCAGTAGAAGAGAGCCAAGAAAACACTCCCCCTGCCCCTGTCAACCGCCCCCCGTCCTGCCTCCAAGTTAGAGGAGAGCACCCCCACCAATACCTCGCCATCCACACCCCTCGAGGAGAGGAGTGGCAGCAAATCTCGGAGTTCCACCAGTTCTCCATCCATACCATTTGCACAGCTGAGGCCCTGTGCAACTCCCCCCTGTTTTTACTGGTGTTACCCCCTTTCGTTTCACGTCCCCCCATTTCCTGACCATTTACCCTTTCCATCATGACATTGCCATCGCCCTCGGCATCCAACCCATCTACGTCTGCTGTAAGGCAGTCCTCGACCTCCCAAGTGACGACCTTCCCCTGGGCTCTATTAAGTATAGCTTCAGGGACAGAATTTGTGAAGCGTTCAGATCTCTGAACAACCTCATTCGTGAAGCGTACGTATATACGCTTGTCATCCTTGAGGTTCACGATTTCTTGGACGGGAGAGTGGTAACCACATGGTTACCTAGGGTTTTTTGAAGAGAACGTATATGCGGTGTACCAAGGGTACCATTTCGACGACTCAGTGAGGACCCACCCTCACCTTTTATCCTATTGTTTCACGCCCCGCATCCCTGCAGACCCCTTCAATTTTATTTCAACACATAGTGATAACACGCCCTTGTAGCCATTTACTTTAATTAGTAAGTGGTAGTACAAGTTGTTATCATTTTCTTGCCAATACATCGGGGTTCGTATTTTCAGTGTCAATATTCCCAGTTCGCCTTCAAGAAGGAGAAAGACTCCGACGTGCCCACAATTTCTTTGAAACTCATCGCCTTCTTCAGCTCAGGACTTATTACCCTGAGACATCCTTGTTCAACGCCAGTCAGTGTGATATCATTGACTGTTGGAGTGACCCTCCATTCCTCTTGAACAAACTCAAAGATCTCCTGCCCTTTGGTAAAGTAACTTACCAGTGGGACTACGAAGATTTTCAGAACATTGACTTAGCAAGAATTGCTGAAGCCACTCAAGAACAACTCCTGTATTGGCATCTACCTGACGCCACCACTGTTAACAATTCCCCAGCCGAGTCCCTCCTCCTGTGGACCAAAGACGACCACTTTTGGTTCATCCACGTTCCCCCTCAAAGGCAAGAACTCATCCAATGCATCAGAGCAGGAGAGCATGTCAGATATCTAGAGCACTTCTCCCTCAACTACGACCAAGTCCAAGTTGTAACGTGCGAGCTGCACGTGAGCCTGACGTAGGCACGTGAGGTGAACGTGGTGACTTAGCAAATCCTGGACTCGAGCACAGAGGCTGAGTAATGTCTCAACACATGAAGGTGGAGTCACGTGATCCCATATGGATCCTATCTCAATGCACGAAGGCGGAGCTCGAAGCATTCAGGCACAAAGGCCAAAGTTGGATGTCAAAGTGATGCAGACGAGGGCCGTTTGCCCAAAGCGTGGAACAGAGAGAAGAGCCTTTGAATACAACACGAAGCGAAGATAACAAGAAGCTCAAGCTGCAGAATACAAACCATTCTGCAGCCCTATAAGTACCAAACTACTACACGACCGCTTTCGCTTACATAATCATACATGCTGACACATACTGACTAAAACCTACTACTGTTGTCCTAGGAATTTGTAAGTAATGACTCATGAGTATTAATCAATGAGTCATATGACTGATGAGCGACTCGTCATCATCAGTCATCCGTAACATCACCCCCTTTTCAGGGTGAATGCCCTCGTTCCACAACCCAACCGGGGACCTGCATAAGTCCGATATCCGTCTGCTGTTCATCACGTACCCTCTTCAGGGCATGGGCCCGCCCAAGTCTCGCGGCTGAGTGGTGTGTCCTCTCGATGTGGACATAGATGTCATCCTCGAGGCACTTGATGGCTGCCTCCAGCTCTTCGATGACCTCGCGCGAAGCGTGGTAGCAGCGTACCTCAGCCTGGAGTGATATGTCTCCAAGGCGGGCCATCGCCTTGTCTACCGACTGCTTATCAGCGTGGAAGTGTGTCAAGTCCTCGAGGGTGTACTCAGCGGCGGGCCCCATGTCAAAGCATGGTTCGGCGTGTATCTCCCCCCTGTAGATCGGCTCTCCTCGACCCATGGTGCTGAAGACCTCTGGTGTAGCGTTATCACCTAACGCTTGTTCGACTTGAACACTTCTGCGGCGTGATGTACGAGTATATGGATGAATTGTGATAGTCACTGGCAACTCAGCTTAAGTTGCACTGCCACTAGGTCGTCTTATAAGACACTAGGGTATCCAAAGGATAAGCTTCAATCGATAGATTGGAAGAGAAGAGGAATCGACTGGTGATGATTCAAGAAGACCAAGCTAGAGAGCCTTGGTCTTTACTACACGACTTATATACAGTTACACGCTGGCTTTAAAGCGCAGCTTGGAAACCGAACCCTAGTACAACGATCCTAGTAATGAGTCATTACAACAACCTGAAACACCGGCAAACCCAAATGCCGGCGACGCGTCAGTGTCCATGACTAATTGAGGCTTACTATCGTAGTCATAACCGTATAGTAAGCGTCCCGAACTCCGAGACCTCATAATGATGATGATGATCAGTCCGCAACATGTCAAAACGTGACATCTGGGTTGTCCGTCATGCGAATGCGAACATATTTGGCGGGTGTCTTCCTTCCCTTGCTTTGCAGCGCTAAGGGGACCCAGTTCAAGCCGCAGTTGATGACGAAGCCGTTGGGAGTGGGTGATAGGGGATGTTTAAAACGTTGTGTTGTGATCGGGGAAGGGTCACGCTGTGCATGATGTGCTGGTACTCCTCCTCCAGCGTCGGCTTCTGGCGCGGCTCTTCCGTATACCACCGCCGCTGCTGGCGGGGCTTTCTTGCTAGTTTGGGTTTCTTCATCGTCAGTGTCTTCTGCGGCGGGGATGATGGTGTAGTCCACTGCGCGTGGGGGCAGCACTCGCCAGGGGGCACAGTGGCAATAGTCGGGTGCATGGTTGCAACGGGTGCATACCACGGTTGCATTATGATAGGAAGACTCATCGCCCAAGTCCGAGTCCGAGTCAGCGGTGATGTCAATGACGGCGGTGGGAGGTGGACTGCCCAGGTGAAGTCTCCTGCTTTCATTCTCCTCTCCATCTCCCTCCCTCTCGCTACCCACATCTGATCCGCCCTCCAGGCCACGACGACCTTCTTCCACAGCTGCTTGTCCACCGTCGCTGTCTTCTTCGAGTCTGCCTCCCTCTGGATAGGAGAAATGGCTGCATGCTTCCGCGAGGTCGCAGGCCACGTCGATAATGTCCCGGGTCACCGCCACTTGTTCGGCAGCCACCCTAACGTGCTCCATTGCCGAGCAGAGGGGGTCGTCGACGTTGTTGTTGTGGTCGTAGGTCATAATTGGTGTGAGGGAGTCGAAGTCGACGACATATTGTGAAGGAAAAGAGGAACTGTTGGTAGTCATGGAAGGGAGTGGTAGTAGTGCTGACTTTCCTTTGCAAACTTGACTCGCCTTTATGTGAGTCTCTCTGGCGGGGTTCAAATGTTTAAACTCCCGAATTGCCTCTTCTGCATGAGCATCGTCCCAGTTGACCCACTGGTTGTCAGAGTCTGGGTAGCCCTTCCATTTGATCAGGTACTGAAGTTTGTGCCCTCGTCCATGTCTTCTGGAGTCTAACACTTTCTCAACCTTGTATTCTTCCACGCCTTCTACTAGATCCGGTGGTGGGCGCTGATAGTTTGCGCCATGAATCAGCGTTTCTTTGTAAGGTGTCAGGAGGTCTGTGTGAAACACATCATGGATGCTCCACTGCGTGAGAAGTTTGAGGCGATAGTTGACATGAGACATCACCTGGATGACCTTGAAAGGTCCGTGCCTTCTGGGCGCAAGTTTCGTGGTTGGTTGGTTAGTACGTAGGTGGCGTCCTTCTAGCCACACTTGGTCTCCAATCTGGTACTTGGGCGTATCACGGTGTCTGATCCATGACTCTTGCGCTTGCTGCATAAGGTTTTGCGCCTTGTTCCTTGATTCCTTCAATTGTTCCAAGCGTGTGGTGACTTGTGGTAAAGGAGACGGCGTATCTGTCCAATTAGTGCAAGGGTGGTATCCCATCAGAAGATGAAATGGTGACTCGCGAGTGGATTCGTTGATCCAATTATTATGTGCAAATTCGGCGATGGCCAGGCGTGGTGCCCAGTCATCCTGCCTCTCGTTGACCCAGAATCGGAGGTATTGTTCCAACCATTGGTTAGTACGTTCGGACTGTCCATCTGTTCGAGGGTGGTAGGCTGTGGAAATATTCTGTTGTATTCCCAGTATTCAGCATAGTTCCCTTGTGAACCTGGACGCAAACCGAGGGTCCCGATCACTGATAACTTTTGATGGTAGCCCAAAGCATTTAACCATGTGTTCGGCGTAGAGGGCTGCTGTTTCTTCTCCCAATATTTCTTCTCTACATGGTATGAATATTGACACCTTCGAACAATCATGGTCAGTGACCGTAAGTATGGAGTCGAAGTGTTGTGATATCGGCAATTTAGTGATGAAGTCCAGGGCTACCACTTCAAATGGCGTAGCATTTGGTTTTGGAAAAATGGGTTGCAATGGTGCCTTCGTATTGTGCGTGTTGACTTTGCATCGTTGACATTCTGCACAACCTTTCATGTATTCAGTGACATCACGTTGCAGTGAAGGCCACCAATAGTGGCGTTCTACCAGCTGTATGGTGCGCGCGATTCCTGGGTGACCGTGAATTGGTGGATCGTGATGAGAGGATATGACTTCTCTGATGTCTGCTTCTGATCCCGTCATTACTAGTTGTCTTCCTTGGTACCACCAGAGGTTGTCGATTTTGGTCAGTTTATGGGGGTCTACCCACTTGCGTACAACATTTTCGTCTTGCATCTCTTTTGGTGTTTTGTTGGTTCGTATGAATAGTTCTTCCGGCAGGACAGTAACATTTTCATTGTCCTTCTCCCCTTGATTGTAATCCGGTCGGCGAGAGAGTACATCGGTTCGTCCGTTGGCAGTCCCCTTGACATGGTGGATCTTGAAATTATACTCAGCCAACTCTAGTACTTCACAGGCGATCCTCCTGCTGATCTTCTGGGGGTCTCGCCAGTATTGGAGGTTCATGTGATCGGAGAATATACGAACCTTGTGAGGAGATCCTGCTAACAGATGTCTCCAATTGTGCAATGCTTTGACAATGGCTAGCAGTTCAAGGTTATAGATGTCGTAGTTTCGTTCTGCTGCGTTGAGGGTAGCTGAATAATAGCCCACTGGATGGCGCTTTCCGTCTTGTTTCTTCTGTAGTAAGACGGTGCCGACTGCGAATCCCGACACATCTACTTCAAGGTCGAATGGCTGGTTTTGATCAGGGTGTGCTAGGATAGGTTCTGTGGTTACGCGTCTTTTGAGGGCTTGAAACGCTTCTTCTTGACGTGCTTCCCATCTCCATGGTTCATCCTTGCACGTGAGTTCGTTAAGTGGTTTTGCTATGGACGCGAATCCTTTGATAAACTGCCGGTAAAAGTTGCAAAAACCTAGGAAAGATCTGACGTCCTTAACTGTGGTGGGCGAAGCCCACTCCTTGACACCCAAAATTTTGATGGGGTCCATATGTGTCACCCCCTCTTCAAGGATTACCCCCAGGTAATCGATTCGGGGGGCGTTGAAGACACATTTTTCGGGTTTGAAATACAGGTCGTGTTCTTGCGCAACTTCGAGGACATCATTGACAGCTTGTTGATGTTTGGATACAGAGTCCTCTTGCCTTGCGGTTGCAATGGCGATGTCGTCCATATAAACCCAAATTGTCATCCCGTAAGCTTCATGTTTGGCGATGATTGGTTGATAAATTTGATTCATGAAGCTCTGGAACGTGGCTGGTGAGTTACACAGCCCGAAATACATAACTGTGGGTTCGAAGAGTCCTCTGCATGTTTTAAACGCCGCCTTATGTTCATCCCCTTCCTTGATGCAAATATTGTTATACCCCTGTCTGACGTCTAGTTTGGTGAATATATGTGCTCCCCCAAGATCCCTGATGAGATCATCAATAAGGGGGAGTGGATACTGGTTCCATATCGTCCAATCGTTGATTTTATGATAGTCCTGGATGGGGCGTAGTTTTCCGTCCTTCTTTTTGATGAAGAAAAATGATGATGCGTACGGGGATTTTGAGGGACGAATGTATCCCTTTTTTACTTGTTCGTCGATGAAATTGTCGAGTGCTGCGTCCTCTACTCGAGTCATGGGATAGATTTTGCAGTCGATGATGTCAGGAGCGCCTGGTTTAAAGTCGATAGCATGGTCGCAGCTTCTTTTTGGTGGGAATCATTTTGATTCTTCCTCACTGAATACCTTTGCGAAGCGTTAGTACTCTTCTGGTACTTCCACTTTTTTTGTGTATTGCTGCGTGTCAACTGCTAGTTCAACCGCTGACCTTCTTCCATATACTTGTTCTTCTAGTTCGCCCACAATTTGTCCTTTGGTTTCTGTGGTGAACATCCTTGCTACGCACACGTCTTTGGTTTCCTCTGTGAGGAGTTGCGCTAGTACTGCTCTTCTATCGCTGGGGTTAATCGATCGTAACACTATAGGAAGTTGTTTCTCATCTATAGTGGCGTGGCGCCAGCTGAACCGTGGTTTGTAAGTGGCTAGCCAAGGGTATCCTAGTAGTACGTCTTCTTTGCCAATGTCTGTAATGAGGAAGTGCATTTCTCGTTTGGCGCCTCCTGTTTCCACTTGTAGCGTTAGATAGTGTGTTATCTGACCCGCTTTATTAGTGGTATTGTCAATGTTGAAAATGTTTTTGGGCTTATCTAGTGCCCGCTGTCCCAATCCCATTCTTTTGACAAAGTTTGGGTGGATGAAGTTGTCGGTGGCTCCTGAGTCCACCAACACTTTTATGTCGGCCATGTTGTAACTTGCACGAATTGAAACTGGAACTCTCATAGATCAGTAGCGCATAATGTATACAGAGTTACAACGAATTGCCCTCACCAAGGCCGTCGGGTTCAGGCGTTTGCAAAATCCTGCCCCATCAACTGCTGCAGGACCAAATCCTTCACATCGTCTCCTTCGCTGGCCACTCCTTGTAGCCATTCTGCTGCCTTTTCTTCTTTAGTGGGTGCGGTTTCTGTGGCTCGTGTCTGGGATCCATGCTGGCGCCATGGCTGCCTGCAATTGCGGCTAAAGTGTCCCATCTTCTGACAGTTGTAGCACTGTATCTGGCTGTTGTCGCACCTGAATTCCTGTTGTCTTTGAAGGAATCCTCCGCGTGGTGGGTATGGTGGTCGTGGTGGTTCGGTGTTTCGCCCATGGTTGGTGATGACATCTTCTGCTCCTGCGAGTCGACCTTGTACTCGATCTGCGGAGGTGTCCATTCTGTCATTGTCTCGGAGAGGGGCTAGTAACTTAGCTAGTGCGCCTCCTTGCGCGTGTCCTGGTTTGAAGGCATCTAGGTTGCCTCGGACAGTCTGCATGTGAATCCACTTCTGTTGTCGCTTCAGTGCCGACGCCCTCCAATCTTCATAGTTTTGCGGGTCGTCGTGTTGGTACATTGTTTTGTAGAGGACTCTGGGAAGTCCCTTGGTGAAATACTTGAGGGTTTGCTCGCTGTTGATATTGTAGCCAGCGTGTCGGATGAGTTGCTCGAAGAGGGCGATATAATCGTCCACCTTCCCATCTTTCATGTGGATGCCAGCATCGAGCTGGGCTTGGGCGCGTTCTTTACTGAGTACATTGCCAAACTGTCTTCTGAAGGCGTTGAGTAGGTTCTCCCATAGTCGATCGTCGAATTGATTGGTTCCGGTGGCGACTTTTTTAACAAGCCATCGGCTAGCGGACATGACCCATTGGTTAACCACGTTTCCCTGAATGTAAGTGAGGAACAACATAGCTTTTTGGTATTTGTTCCTCATTGCGGAGTGGTTGGCATTGACTCCCGCATATACTTCCCACTGAAGTATGAATGTTTCGGTTTGGGCCCTAGACCCAGTGAATGTCGGGGGTGGATTGCGGATGAACTTGTCATTGCCTCCTCCTTGAGGGGTGTTGATTACTGCATGGTGTGGTCCACCACCTCCTCCTCCTGGGGGTCCTCCTCCTCCTTGCGGCCATCCACCATTGGGTGGTCCTCCTCCTCCTTGTGGTTGTCCACCATTGGGTGGTCCGTTAGGAGGTGGTCCTCTTCTCTGTGGTGGGAATGGCCGGTTGTCTGGTGATGGTATCATGGCACGGTTAGTTCTGAACTTGTAAAACATGTCTGGTTCTCCTTGGTGACTTGGTGCATCTGGGACGTCTGGTCCCATAGCGCGACGTGCTGCGTATGTCTTCTTGGGCTAGAGGTTGTACGTGCCCAGTGTGCTCATTTATGATGAGACGAGGTGGTGATACTTCTGTCTGAGTGGCCATGATGAAGGGTATTCCTCTGATAGGTTCTGGTAGATGTAACTCAGCTGTTTGTGCGGCGAGTGCGTCTACTTCTGGTGAGTGCACTGCTATCTCTTCTGGTTCTACTGATGCCTCTGATACCGTTGGATGACATTCACTGGTATCACTAGTGGTTGCTGGGGTTTGTGATCGTAATTGGAGCTCGGTTGTAGGTGGTGCTGATTCTAGCGCTTGGTCTTCCTGACCGTCAATCGGTCCTTGTTGGTCGATGGGTCGTGCGTCTGTTAGTGGGATATTGATATTCAAATCGTCGGCGGCTGGTCGAGTTGCTTCAAAATAGTGATTGGTGTTGCTCCACCTAAGTTCGACCCAGCAACAGTGTTCTCGGTTGAATATGATGGGGTGATACCTTTGTGAGGTTGCTGCCTCTGCGTAGTATCCTGTGTTGTATTATTCGTCTCTCCTAGTGTCTGGTATGTGCCTCCACCTAATTCTTCCGATGATGTATTGAGTGGGAGCGTCCCGTTCTCTGGATGTGATTTGGTAAGGCTGGAAGTCCCAGCCGTCTTTCGTAGTGATCGGTGCCACGGCGTTCGAATGAGTAGAGCTTGAGCTTAATGTAATGTGCGAGCTGCACATGAGCCTGACGTAGGCATGTGAGGTGAACGCGGTGACTTAGCAAATCCTGGACTCGAGCACGGAGGCTGAGTAACGTCTCAACACACAAAGGTGGAGTCACGTGATCCTGTATGGATCCTATCTCAACGCACGAAGGCGGAGCTCGAAGTATTCAGGCACAAAGGCCAAAGTTGGACATCGAAGTGATGCAGACGAGGGCCATTTGCCCAAAGCGTGGAACAGAGAGAAGAGCCTTTGAATACAACACGAAGCGAAGATAACAAGAAGCTCAAGCTGCAGAATACAAACCATTCTGCAGCCCTATAAGTACCAAACTACTACACGACCGCTTTCGCTTACATAATCATACATGCTGACACATACTGACTAAAACCTACTACTGTTGTCCTAGGAATTTGTAAGTAATGACTCATGAGTATTAATCAATGAGTCATATGACTGATGAGCGACTTGTCATCATCAGTCATCCATAACACAAGTCACCTGGCAAGAGATCTGTCTTGTCACCAGAGGAACAGAGTTCCACCTTGCCATAGTCGAAGGTAAAGAGTTCACTTACAAGTGGGGCTCTTCCAACTGGGAAACCACCCTTGAAAACCCAGACCACCACCTCATCAACCCTCAAGTTTATCACCTCCCTCCAGACACCCCCAACGACCCTGAAATCCTCGAGTTTGCTGAAGCGCGAACACCCCCACCCCTTGTCAAAACTCCACTGCCACCTAGCAGTCCCACTAGCATATCAACTGAGTCTGTTGATGGTTGGGGAGAACCTAACCTTTGGAACGGACCTAGAAGGTGTTGGTGTGCAAAAGAAGTGTGTGACTGTGGATACAGACCAGATACCCCACCTACTCCACCTAGTGTAGTATTGTGGGCCCCAGGCAATGCCTATCTACCCTTTACACAATAAAGAGTAGATTTCTTGTCCAAATCCAAGCTGGAAAACATCGGAGAAAGTATAGTCGATTGAGCTATCAATCTGGTGTCCCAGAACATTCAGCAGCGTCCTCATAGAAGACGAAACCAGAGAACACGTGTGGAATATCCTTCCATACACAAAGAAGACCTCTGCCTCAATTCACTGTCCCAAGTCCCAGTTGTCCCTAGAATTAACCAAGCTGGTCCATCTGAACCAGTGTACCCATCCATCAGAGGACCCCCAGTTCCACGCCCAGCAAACCCCATCTCCAGGCAGCACTCCACCAGTAGTGAAGAAGCCAACTACCTCCAGACAGAGGCAGTACAGTTACACTGCCATTACCCAGAATCTGTTTATGTAGCAGAGCACCTGCCTACCAGAAGACCAAGAGAACTTCAAGCATACAAAGAACACTGCAGATTGCAGTACAACCAGCATCAAATCTCCCTAGACATTCACCACCCATTGAGCCACATTAGAGAATTCACGTCAAGCATCCTCAACTTCCAGAACTACCTTTGGAGGAGCAAAACCACAGTCACTTACTTTGGTATTTACGAAGAATACCATTAGATTCATTGACAAGTTAGACGAAATCATCCAGACAAAGCCATCTTGCAACCAGCCTATAAGATCCATTATCCGTGGAATGACAACGGTTGGACTGTCAACAGGTTACCCTGCCATTAGTGAATGAGTCAAAGCACAACTCCGGTAACAAGAGAACTCACAGAAGAAGAGGAAAATCTCATTCCAGCCAGCATCTACAACACAACCTTTGACCTAATCCACGAAAGAATCCAAGGCGAATTTCTTGAAAGACCAGTCTACAGCAAAGACAGTCATTTTCCTTGGGTTTTCCTAGACACTCTTGAAGAAGTTACCATCAAAGACTTCGCCCGAGTCCACCCCCACATCTCCCACATCCACAATCTTGATTACACCTCACTTATTGGCGACTACAAATCTAAACAAGTCGAGTGGTCATTCCATAGAAACCAGTGGGAATACAAGAACAGGAAACCAGTTCAGTTCTCAGATTCAGAAGATGAACCTTCTGACCACACAGAGGAAGCAACCTCAGCCCAAGAAACCCAACCAGAAGCACAGGGTTGGTCACCACCTAGAACACCACCTTCAGGCACCAGATCAGCATGCAGTGAATCAAGTGACCAAGAAGAGGTCTCCCAGATCCTAGGAAGCGTCACCAGAAGAGTAGAAGTGCTTATCACCACAGTATCCCAGCCACAGACACCACAAGCAGTTCCAGGCGCACTTCCAGTAACCCCAGCGCAGGCATCACAGTCATTCCTACCTACACCTTCGGCTACAGCATTCCCACTTCCACCAACAGTACCCCCAGTCCGTAGCCACCCCTACACCCAGTCAGTGCCCAAGTACCCCCGCTTATTCCAGTCGCTCTGCGTCTCCAAGTCAACCAAGTACACCCACCACACCAAGTACCCCAGCAAGCATGTCTGGTTCAGCAAACACCAAGTTATTGGGATCCCCCCAGAGTCATTTGATGGTAGTCCTGCAAAGGCCGAAGCCTTTTGGAACAATCTAGAGAACTACTACTACCTCAACGAGTCTACATATTCCAATCAAGGAAAGAGGGTTTCAGCTGCTCTAACACACTTAAAAGTCGGCACTTCCACCAGAGAATGGGCTCAAGATAAACAGAAGAGAGCCTTATCAGTCACGCCTGTTGATTTCGGAACATGGGTAGATTTCCGCGACAGTTTCAAGAAACACTTCGTCCCAGCGTATTCAAAGTTGGAAGCTACCAACGCCATGTACACCTCCAAGATGGGTGGACGCCCTTTCAATGAATGGTACCAAGATTGGTCGACCTACGCCTCCCAAAGCGGAGCCAATGAAGAAACCCAGATGTACGCCTTTAGAAAGGCGCTTCCCATGGCACTACACCAGAAGATAATGGGTGTATCACCACAGCCTACCACGCTAGAAGACCTAGCAGAGAAAGCAAGAGAGTTCGATCGACTCTGGCGCATGTACAGCACCCCTACCACGTTTAACAGAAGTTCAGGACCACGAAACTGCACCATCACTACAGATGAAGATCATGCCCAAGTCAATGTTACCACAGCACCATCACGTCCCCTGTTGGGTGGAAAAATATCAAAGGCAGAGAAAGACAGACAATTCAAGGACAAGCTCTGCTTCTACTGTGGAAAACCCAGTCATAGGGCTAAAGAATGCCACATCAAGACAAGCCAGTACAACCAAGGGACAGGAAATCAACATCCAAATCCACGCCAAGGAAGCGACTTCAGAGCTCACGCCACAGTAACCCAAGAAGATCAATTTGCCGAAGAAGAACATGCTGAAGAGCATCCGGCCCAGGTAGCAGCCATGTACCACAGCCCACATCCCCAAGTCATGATTCCACGCCCTCACTCCTGCCCTGTCAATGAGGATTTTTGAAGCGTCCCTCTGCTGCACTGTCAGTTGGGACTTTACGTCTGTCCAGGTCTAGTTTTGAGAATAGGTTTTCTCTCCTAGAGACATTAGACTCTGAGCCTGTACCCGGTGATACTATATGAAATAGACGATCACCATCTGTTACACTCAGAGTGACTCTGGTTGGAAAAACAACTGGACAAGAAATCAGTGCACGCACCTTGCTTGATAGCGGCACAGAAGGAATAATCATAGATCAAGACTTTGCCACCAAGAATAACCTCACCCTGCAGACACTAGTCAACCCACTTCCAGTAAAGAATGTGGATGGAACACTCAATAAGAGGGGGTCAGTCAAGTACACTACAATCCAGAAGATCCGCGTCAAGAACATGGATAACGCTTACCATGAAGAAACATCAGAACTCTATGTTACCACGCTAGGGGACCACGACATTATCCTAGGAACGGATTGGCTCCATGCACACAACCCAGAAGTAGACTGGGTATTACCACAGATTGCCTTTACTAGGTGCCCCAAGAATTGTACCTTGTCCAAGTACCCCCTGGTAATCACCTCCAGAAAGCTGCAGACACGGGGTACCACCATTAATGCCCTGCATCCAGTAGAAGATGAAACCCCGACAACCGAAGATGCCTTTGCCCAGGAGGCCATGGAAAGCTTCTTGTACAACCACAGTTTTAGCAAGTATGATGACCTTGCTATCTGGTCAAAATCCACTGCCAGTACGGCCATTGCAGCAAAGAATGCACCTAAACAATCCCTTGATCATATCCCTGCCCAGTATCACAAGTATTCCAAGGTTTTTAGTGAAACAGCCTTGCACCGCCTCCCAAGACATCAAGCATGGGACCATGCCATAGAACTCAAGCCAGCCTCAAAAATGCGCAATTGCGGCATCTACAGACTCACGCCCAGAGAATCAGTGGCGCTCAAAGAATATATCACAGAACATTTGTGGAGAGGATACATCCGCCCTTCCAAGTCCCCAATGGCCAGCCCCTTCTTTTTAGTGGACAAGAAGGATGGCAAGTTATGCCCAGTACAAGACTACTGTGCCCTCAATGACATTACAATCAAGAACGCCGCCCCCTTACCACTGATCCCTGAGTTAATCGACAAGTTATGTGGCGCCAGATACTTCACCAAGTTGGATATTTGTTGGGGATACAATAATATCCGTATCAGAGAGGGGGACGAACATAAAGCTGCCTTCAAAACTCACCTAGGCCTGTTTGAACCCACCATCATGACCTTCGGTCTCTGCAATGCCCCTGCCACATTCCAGACATTTATGAACGGCATCTTCAAAGACATGATAGATGACGGACATGTTGTCATCTATCTGGATGATATCCTTATCTTTTCGGAGGACCCTACCTTGTTGGACAAACTAACCCACAAAGTCCTTTCATGTCTCGAAACACACGACTTATATCTCAAGCCTGAGAAATGTGTGTTTGCTCAGACATCTATTGAATATCTTGGGATTGTTATCTCAAATGGACAACTCAAGATGGACCCTGCTAAAGTTGCAGGAATCACTGATTGGCCTACACCACGGACTGTCAAACATGTCCAAGCTTTCCTTGGATTTTGTAACTTCTACCGGCAATTCATCAAAGATTTTTCCACCATTGCTAGGCCTTTATTCGACCTCATGAGGAAGGAGATTCCATTCCTCTGGGACACATCACAAGAATCCGCATTTCGCACCCTTATCCAAGCCTTTGTCACAGCCCCTGTCCTTGCCCTCCCTGACCATAGTAAACCCTTCCACCTCATCACTGATGCCAGTGACTTTGCCACAGGGGCCATTCTCGAACAACCTGATGCTTTGAACAGATGGCACCCTGTTGCGTACCATTCCAAGTCCTTACAACCAGCGGAACAGAACTACAAAATCCATGATAAGGAACTCCTTGCCATTATCCGAGCTTTGGACATTTTTGCCATTACCTTGAAGGTCGTGAGGATAACCTTGAAATCTGGTCTGACCATGGCAATTTGGTTTATTTTGCCACCAAGCAGAAGCTCACCCATCGTCAAGCGCGTTGGGCTTTATTCCTTTCCCGTTTCAAGTTCACCATCGTTCACAAACCAGGTGTACAGAATAAATTGGATGCACTGTCCAGGCGTCCAGATCTTAAAGAGGGGATAGCAACTGAAGACGAGTTGCATACCCTCTTGGACACCAAGTTTCTTACAATTCACGCAGTCCACCCAACAGCAGTCACAGTATTAGGAGACACAACCCTGTGTCAAAGAATCAAGGCAAGTCAAGAATATGATAAGGACGTCAGCATCGCCATAGAAGCTATCTTGAAAAATGGCCCAAGATCCATTGTAAAGGGCCTAGAAGAATGGAACCTAGAAGACAGAATCATTCTGTTCAGAGGACAAGTCTATGTCCCAAAGGATGACACACTTCGAAGAGACATTGTCAAGAGATATCATGACCATGTAGCCACAGGACATCTGGGAAGATGGAAGACCTATGAGATAGTATCAAGAGAATTCTGGTGGCCAGGGATATCCACCTTTGTCAAGAGCTATGTGGACGGATGCGCCACCTGTCAGGCAACTAAAATCAAACCAAGGACTCAAGTACCCCTGTTACCAAATCAAATACCCACAGATGTATGGGGAGTTATCACCATGGATTTCATCACAGACCTCCCTACCTCCCAAGGATATGACTCCTTGTTTGTGGTGGTAGATCGCCTCAGTAAAGCCACCATTGTCACCCCTTGCAATAAAACCATCACTGCCAAAGAAACATCCAAGTTATATATGAAGAACATCTGGAGACGAACCGGACTACCACGCCAAGTTATCTCTGATAGAGGACCCCAATTCGCCTCTAAAGTCATGCAAGAAGTCTGGGAACGATTGGGAGTCAAGTCCACTATGTCCACAGCCTTCCACCCTCAAACAGATGGCGAAACAGAAAGAGTCAATCAGGAGTTAGAGCAATACCTCCGTGTCTTTTGTAACTTCCAGCAAGACAATTGGGTATAACTGATACCCTTCATGGAGTTTGCGCACAATTCTCGCCAACACAGCGCCACAGGAAGATCCCCCTTCGAAGTCTGGTACAGATTCAAACCAGAGTTCATTCCCCCAGTAAACTTCGCTACCAAGATTCTGACGGTAGAAGAACGCCTTCATACCTTGGACCAAGTATGGTCTGAAGTTACAGCAGCACTTAAAGTAGCTGCGGAAGTCATGAAGAGATCCAGAGTACCCATCATTTCCCATGTGTTCAAACCAGGAGACCTAGTCTGGTTGGAAGGAACCAATGTTCACACCACCCACCCTAAAGCCAAACTAGCTCCTAGATGCCACGGTCCATTCAAAATACTATCTACATGGGGAGTTAATTGTAAACTCCAACTACCCAAGTCATGATACAGTCTTCCACAGTTCCCTGATATCACCATACAAAGAAACCTCTGCACATGGACCTAACTTCACCAGACCTCCTCCAGATATAGTTCAAGGAGAAGAAGAACATTACGAAGTTGAAGCAGTACTCCAGTCCAAAGTATCACCCAACAAGAAAGGGATCTTGTACCTCATCAAGTGGAAAGGCTACCCTAGTTCCGAAAACTCATGGCTACCTGCATCACAAATGAAACATGTGTCACTCCTAGTTCAACAGTTTCACACCAGAAACCCCTCCCTGCCTCGACCAAGTAACCTTAGAGTGCTGATGGCACAGCACGGTCCTAAAGAGGGGATACTGTCACGAACCTATACCTCGGTCCGTGACTTACCCATGAAACTCAAGAGTGTGCAAGGGAACGTGCACACAAACTCAGGAAAACGAAGTATTGGTCTAGTGGAACTAGCCAAGATGATGTGCGTGAAAGGATTGGATAATCCTTGCCTTCCTATTCAAGAAAGACCCGGACCGGAACCGGGACTTACCAAGCGAAAGGTTGGATGACCTCACATGACTTGTTTGTTGATCAATCAACAAAGATCGTTGATTGATAACCAAAGTCTGTTGATCAGTAAACGAAGATTGTTGATCAATCACCTGACAAGCAGAGCTTATCAGGGATTAATGCTATTGGACGATATACTTAGAAACCTTCCAGCACATTCCATGCTATCTTTAGAACTCTTCTAGAGTACTCCATGGGCCCACCCGTGGATCGGAGTTGGGCCTCCCCTAAAGTATGCACAGACCATGTATTCGGGTATATAAGCTGGAGCAATGTAACAGACAGTCCCTCAGACTGTCCACTTGCGACATCCCCACTTGTACCATTCCCTGTTACTGAGCAGCTTCCCACCATTGGGTTGTTCCTCATCCTTGTCTTGCTACTTGTGGTCCATTGTCTTCTATCCTTGTTTTATCACCTTGTTGGTTTGACATCAGCCACCCTGTTCCTTGTGATCCTAGGCTTCACTGTTGCGTATAAACAGTGAGCACTCATCACAGTGTGTGGGTTGGGGGAGTGGATCGTCATGTTGGCATAGACGAGGGGAAGAGTCGTCAGGGGGAAAGAACCATGCCATAAGGAGTGATGCAACTGCCACCGGGTCAGTAGTGAGGGTGCCATCCGTGCATTGGAGGGCATTGACCTCCGTCATCCTCCTGCTGTGGCGCCACTTGGCAACATCCCAGATGTAGCCCAACTCAACTGCTTCATCAGCCCAGGCCTGTTTTGCAACCAGTGCAGCCCATCGCATAGCCTTCCAAGCGTTAGTTCGAGCGTCACCATGTTCGTGGTTCAAAGAGGCGTCCTGCAAAGCTTTCACTGCGGTGTCGCACTCTTTGTTCCACCAAGGTCGGGATCCTGCACCGTTGTTACACTTATGGACCATATGCGTTTCACAGGCACTATGCATGGTGGCTTGGAGTTCAACTGCAAAGCTCTCGATTTGTTCACAGTGGACAAGTGGGATGAGGGGGGGAAGGAGGTCGGCAATGGTACTGCGCCAAGCCTTCTCTTCCTCGGCACTCAGGTCTGCCTTGAATGTGCAGAGAGTCTTGATGCGAGCCATCTGGTTGCTGCTCCTGGCAATCCAACGTGAGTGAATGCCTGCATGATCCAACCCTAGGGAGGCTTCCCAGTCAACAATTGGTGGAGTGATGATGTTGCCCAGGACCGCAGCATAGTTGTGCCAGGTTAGGTCCAGGGTGGAGTTGTGTTGACCCTCCTGTCTGAGACAAGTGATGGTGCCTGGGGCTGTTTGAAGCTCGAGCATCTGCTGCGAGGCCCATCTCTCAAAGAGGCACACATGAGGAGACGGAGACCAGCCAGGGGGGGGCCAAGTAGGGGAGTGAAGGTTGAAATCGCCCAGAAGTATAGTAGGTATAGTGGGGTCAAGGTCCAGTGCCATAAGTGTACCGAGACAGGTAGAATCCTCCACATCATGATAGAAATTTATGACATGTAACGTACTTTTATTGTCATAAAATCTGTAATTAGTATGCAATTGTGCCATACAGAGTCCCATCTAGGGGCTACCGACACATTTTGTAGGTGTTTGGGTTGCACTCTGTCATATTTGCGAATGTAAGTTAGTACCTTGGCAGGCTTGGAACTGTCCGTGAACGGAGCAAAGCATGTCCAGTTAGGGTGAGCCACCCCTCCCAGAACCGCTTCCCCTGTCCGTTTCCGATCCACCTGCCAATTACCAATAACTGAAAAGAAAGGTTCCGAAGTAAACAAAAAATCGTGCATATTGTCAGTTTTGAGGAGAGTGTGCATCACCACATTCATCTTCCTCATATTGGCCGCTAGGAATGGGTGTTCACGCATGGTCCCCCTCCTTCATAATGGCATCTTCGGCTCCCCTGATCAGGGACTGGAGCATGTGTGAATATGTGTGTTCAGAGGATGGACGCCTGCCACAAAGGGACTGGAAGGGGGTCGAGGCATGAATGAGCAGTCCGAGAGACTCATCAGTGACGTTCTCCAAACTGACCCCTGTGCGTTCCATATGACAATGTATAGTCCAAGCCCAGTACCAGTTGCCCGGCATCTTGAGCATCCTGTCATTCTGTTTGATCTTGTCCACCATGGCAATGCAGCACTTAACAATGTAGCTCTCGTCCTCCTCCCCCATGACTGCGCCCTCAACCATGCGTCCCAGATGAGTCAGCAACACTTTATCCTCAACAGACTTAGCCTCACTCCAAAGTTGTCGTGTGACTTCTATGCCCAAACCAACCCCAGCAAGCTGGATGTCAAAGTCCTGTAGCATGATCATACGATCATGGTCATCAAGAGTGTCATGGAAGTCCTGGATCATGTCAGGGACCATAAGTGGAGCAATGTTCCACGCCAGGAAGTGGTTAGCAGGGAAGGTGTGGATGAAGTGGTTCAGGGGCATCAGTGCATTGCCATCACCATTCCCCCCCCATTTATGATCAACCTTCTGGAAGAATTCGACCTTATCACCACCGTCTGTGTTATCAGCTTCCTCAGAGAGGTTCGCCATGACATCCTCAATGGTAAGCAGTTGTGCATGAGTAGACACGTACCAGACCCAGAGATCGTGAGTAGAATGTTCGCTGGTGGTGGCCAGACCTCCCCATAGCTCATCCCATTGAGTGGCTGGGTCGTAGAACGTTTCTGAGCCGAAGATATCTGGGTTCTTGGACATGACCATTTCTTCTGAATGTACGTCCAGTGTGTTCAGGATGGTGAGCGACCCATTCTTTCATAGAGCCTTGCCTGGAGTAGGAGCAGGTACGGTAGGGCCTGTGTCTTCAAAGGCAGCAGTGTTGAAGTTAACATCCTGTGTGCCGTCCAAAGGCCAGTCCACAAGACCCGATGTAGGAATGTCAGCAAGAGCATTAAAGCAGTTAGTGGAGGGTATTGGGGCAGAGGGGGGGTCCGCGGTGACCAAGCCCATGCCTTTAGCCCTCTTCTTGCCTTTCCTAGCCCATCTCTGCTTCACCCCCAGCATCCATTCGGGAAGGGAGGCCACGGTGAGGGGAGGGGGTTCACGTTGTGTCGGCACCTCATCCGGTAAAGAATTGACTGGTGGGGGGCGTGTGGTTTGTGGGGGAGGGGTAGGGTCAAGAGTGGGAGGGCTGAAATTCCCCCGCTTGGGGCACTCGCATGACCATGCATGATGACCAGCATTTCCGCACAAGATACATTTAGGTGGGCAGTTACAGGGACCATTGTGCCTGGCCTTACAGTAGTACAAATGTTGATCAGAATGGTGGGTGCCACCACACCTATAACACTTGACAGCATTAGGGGGGAGACAACAAAGGGGGGAGCACATGGTATGACCCATCAGGTGACACTGACTGCATTGATTGAAGTTAGGTTGTTCCCCCACAAAGACGACCATAACTTGGCAGCCGAACATGTGGATGGGAGAGTTCATAATAGCTTTAGTATGGGCACCTGTAGGGTCCAAGATGCATATGAGGATGGTCGCTGCCAGCTTTGACTTGACCATGGCCATGCTCTGCCAGCAGGATTGTTGTATAAGGGTAATGTTATGGAAAGTGGGGTTATGCAGGGTTTCTTCTGTGATAATGTCATCCCTGGGGATCATACCATCCAACAGGGATGTAGGCATGTTGCGGAATTGTAACCACACCCAACCTTGTCCAGGGACCACAGTGCCCTGCCAGCCCAGAGGGACAGTGAGAGTGTTCTGGAATTGTTTGACTTTCTCAAAAGCCACCTGCCCAGCAAACTTGAATACAAAGTTACTGGTGGTTTCTTTCAAGGAGGCCCAGTGACCACTGATGAGAACAGGTGCATGAGTGCTAGCCGCTTCAAGCTGCTTACACACTAGCATAGTAACCGTTTCGCCCGATCTCGACCATATACTCTCTTCTTCAACCTTGTCAAGAAGGCCCCCATCACATCTGATTGTGATGGTGGTAAAGAGAGGAGCTGTACTGGCCAAGCAAACTGGGGGGGGAGATGTGCGGATCAGTCCCAAGCTATTACCCGCATAAGCAGGGTTCGCCCATTTCTGTCCCGCCGGGGTCCAAGCCGCCTCCTGCCACACCCATGTACTCATCTCCTCGATTGGAGTGAAGCCGTTTGATCTTCGTGCCATGCTGAGTGTGAGCCCAAGCTGCAAAGTCTTTGTAGGCTTGCAGAGCCTCACTCTTGGCCTTGAGGAGGCGGGTAATGGTGAAACAAGTATGGTTGTCAGTGAATGTGATATAGTACTTGCGCCCTTGATGGGAATGTTGTGGTGATGTCCAAACATTGGTGTGGATATCTTCTCCGAAGGCTTTTGCAAGCGGCACTTCTTGCTCCTTCCTGATGTTCTTTCTAGTGGTCTTAGCATACTCACAGGATTTGCAGTAGATTGGCTGTCCATCATCAATGAGAGAGACTCCTCATATTGCCTGAGTGTGGATGAGTGTTCTGTTACTGCTCGCAGCAATGTGCCCCAGCCGGTGGTGCAAGGTCCAAATGTCGATTACTTCATCAGCTGACATGCTGGCAGCGCACACATGCTCCACTCGGTAAAGTCCGTTGTTGGTTGATGGGATCTTTCCCACGACTGTTCCTTTCTTATTTGTGATTTTGCAGGTGGAGCCTTCAAACGCGAAGGTCATGCCAGCCTTGGCAATCCAACTTATGGACACCATGGTGAGTGCCATACTTGGTGCATAAAGGGTATTTCGAAGGATAATGGGTGTGAAGAACTTGCCATTTGGTACTTGAATATGCAAGTCCCCCATCCCTTTGGTGTAGAAGTACTGTTTATCTGCTGCCAGGATGGGGCACAGCGGTATAGGGCAGAACGAGATGAACTGTTGGCAGAATGGGGACATATGGCATGAGGCTCCGGAGTCATAAAGCTCGCTTTTGGTACATAGCTCTCTTGCAAAGCTATGCTGACTCTGTGTGTCATCAGGTATTTCTTCGATAACTGCCCAGGCCTCGACATCAGGCTGGGTCTGCGATGACTGCTCCGCTGATGTGGTGCTTTCTTTCTTCTTCGGCCCTTGTCCCTCCTTCCTGCTGCCCTTTGCCCAACAGTTAGCCTTAATGTGGCCCTTCTTGCCACAGTTATGGCATTTGATGTCCTTCAAGGACTTCTTCTTTTTCTTCATGTCAGCGGTAAGTGCTTCATCTTGTCCTTCTGCCGGCTTACCAATCTTTAGGATGCGGTGGTCATACTCATTGGTGAGCAGGCTGATAACATCTTCAGGTGTGAGTTTTGTCTTGGTGAGCTGGGCTGTGGTAGCCATGGAGGTGGTGTTGTTATCATATGCAGAGGGGAGGGATCAGAGGAGGATTTGTGTGTACTCCCCATCAGGGATAGTCTTGCCCATTGTGGCTAATTGCTTGCAAAGATTAGCAAGGTTGTCGAAATGGGTACGCACATTATCGTCCTCCCCACACTTCATTGACTGAAGTTGTTTGCTGAGGTCCATGATAATCATTTCCATGCACCCTTCATGTAGTGTTATCACCTAACGCTGGTTCGACTTGAACCTGTCTATGACGTGACATGTGAGTATAAGGATGAATGATGGAAACACTGGTAACTTAGCAAAGTTACGCTGCCTCTAGGTCGCTACTTGACACTAGGGTACCTCAATGGGCAAGCTTCAATTGACAGATTGGAGAAGACAAGAGTGGTGATGATTCAAGAAGACCAAGCTAGAGAGCCTTGGTCTTTACTGGACGGTTTATATACAGATACTCGCTGGCTTTAAAGTGCAGCTAGAAGTCCAAACCCTAGTACAGTGCTACTAGTATCGAGTCATCATAAGTAATACAAATACCTGAAACACCGGTAAAGCCCAACCACCAGCGACGCGTAAGTGTCCATGACTAATGAAAGCTTACTATCGTAGTCATAACCATATAGTAAGCGTCCCGAACTCCAAGACCTCGTAATGCTGATGATAAGTGATCCGTACAATGTCAAACCGTGACATTACCCCTTTTTCAGGTAGAACGTCCACATTCGAAAACCCAAGGAATAATTGTTGCACCTCGACAAATAGAAACCTCCTGGTCCATGACCTGCTGTAAACCATTTGCCTCCTCCAGACGATGCGTACACTTCCTGACTTCATTACTGACCATGTACTGTTCGTTTTCCAATGCGGTAATCCGCTCGGCAAGTTCGGAGTACTGGGTTGTGACAGTCCGGTAACGAAGGACCTCCACCCACAACGACCGATCAGGAATCTGCCCTAGGGCCAAGTCGACCCCATGGCGATCACCATAATCCTGTCACAAGTACCGCAATTGGTCATGCGTGTAATGGTGGTCATTATCCACGGCATCAAAATCGGGAGCGGCGTGGACTTCACCTTGTTGAATCTCCCCCCCTTTCTCCATACATCCATATACAATGGGGTTGTTGCCAGGCATCACATGGATGTACTTGGCAAACGGTAATGTGACCATTAATGGTCATGTGGAAAGCAATGTATCTGGGGGGAATGTTTAGTTCAAATCCATTGGGGGCGTCAGCCTTGTCCTGAGCACGCTGCTGCTCAGCTCGCGCTCCACCTCCTCAATAGTCTGGGAAGCAAGGGCTTTCTTTTGGCACTCCCATACCAGCTCTTCTTCCTCGCCTCGACCTCCACGGCACAAGTGGTACCCCTTCATCTTGGGATCCCGATATTTGGCGGGGATCTTGGTTTTCTTTGTCGGAGTCATCCTCCCTGGCTCGGAGGGTGGCGTGGATGTGAATACCCCAGGACGTCGCGGGGTCCATGATGACATTTGTGGGGGGATTGACATTGATATATCGAGGCGTTGGCGGTGGATGTTACGATTCAGTTGTGGGATTGTCATCATGAATCACTAATGTACGATTACCAAGGGTGACTGATGATGACGAGTCGCTCGTCAGTCACATGACTCATTGATTAGCAATCATGAGTCATTACTTACGGATTCCTAGGATGGCAGTAGTAGGTTTTAGTCAGGATGTGTCAGCATGTATGATTATGTAAGCAAAAGCGGTCGTGTAGTAGTTTGGTACTTATAGGGCTGCAGAATGGTTTGTATTCTGCAGCTTGAGCTTCTTGTTATCTTCGCTTCGTGTTGTATCCAAAGGCTCCTCTCTTCTGTTCCACACTTTGGGCATTCGGCCCTCGTCTGCATCACTTCGACATACAACTTAGGTCACTATACAAGAAGACATCGAACTCTGCCTTCACACGTTGAGATTAGGTCCATTCAGGATCACGGGACTCCACCTTCGTGTGTTGAGACATTACTCAGCCTTCGTGCTTGAGTCTAGGATTTGCTAAGTCACCGCGTTCATCCAAAGTCATCTAAGTCAGACTCATGTGCAGCTTGCACGTTACATTAAGCTCAAGCTCTCCTCATTCAAACGCCGTGGCGCCGATTACTACAAAAGACAGCTGGGACTTCCAGCCTTACCAGATCACATCCAGAGAATGAGACACTCCCACTCAATACATCATCGGAAGAATCAGGTGGAGACACGTACCAGACAGTAGGAGGGATGACCAATACAACACAGGATACTACGCAGAGGCAGCAACCTCACAAAGGTATCACCCCATCGTATTCAACCGAGAGCACTGTTGCTGGGTTGAACTTAGGTGGAGCAACACCAACCACTATTTTGAAGCAACTCAACCAGCCGCCGACAATTTGAACATCAATATCCCACTAACAGATGCATGACCCATCGACCAACAAGGGCCAATTGATGGTCAAGAGGACCAAGAGCTAGAATCAGCACCACCTACAACTGAGCTCCAATTACGAGCGCAAACCCCAGCAACCACCAGTGATACCAGTGAACATCATCAAACGGTATCAGAACCATCAATCGAACCAGAAGAAATAGCAGTACACTCACCAGAAGTAGACGCACTTGCCGAGCGAACAGCTGAGTTGCATCTACCAGAACCTATCAGAGGAATACCGTTTATCATGGCCACGCAAACAGAAGTGTCGCCACCTTGCCTTGTCATAAACGAACACACTGGACACATACAACCTCTAGCCCAAGAAGACATAGCTGCAGCATGTCGTGCCATGGGACCAGACGTTCCTGATGCACCAAGCCACCAAGGAGAGCCAGACATGTTTTACGAGTTTAGAACTAACCGCACCATGATACCCTTGCCAGACAACAGACCATTTCCACCACAGAGAGGAGGACCACCTCCTGGCAGACCACCTAATGGTGGACGACCACAAGGAGGAGGAGGACCACCCAATGGTGGATGGCCGCAAGGTGGAGGAGGACCCCCAGGAGGAGGAGGTGGCGGACCACACTATGCAGCAATCAATGCCCCTCAGGGAGGAGGCAACGACAAGTTTATCGGCAATCCACCCCCAACATTCACCGGGTCTAGGGCTCAAGCCAAAACATTCATACTTCAGTGGGAAGTATACGCAGGAGTTAATGCCAACCACTCTGCCATGAGGAACAAGTA
Source organism: Lactarius quietus (assembly GCA_015025155.1). Taxonomy (NCBI): domain Eukaryota; kingdom Fungi; phylum Basidiomycota; class Agaricomycetes; order Russulales; family Russulaceae; genus Lactarius; species Lactarius quietus. The sequence goes on along the minus strand of WITN01000346.1, from coordinate 6,764 downwards.
TCAAAAAGCTATGTTGTTCCTCACCTACATTCAGGGAAATGTGGTTAACCAGTGGGTCATGTCCGCCAGCCGATGGCTTGTCAACGAAGTCGCCACTGGAACTAACCAATTCGATGATCAACTATGGGAGAACCTACTCCACGCCTTCAGAAGACAATTTGGCGACGTACTCAGTAAAGAATGCACCCAAGCCCAGCTTGACGCTGGCATTCATATGAAAGATGGAAAGGTGGATGACTACATCGCCCTCTTCGAGCAACTCGTCCGACACGCAGGCTACAATATCAACACTGAGCAAACCCTCAAGTATTTCACCAAAGGGCTTCCTAGAGCCCTTTACAAGACCATGTACCAGCATGACGACCCTCAAAACTACGAAGAATGGAGGGCGTCCACACTGAAGCGACAGCAGAAGTGGATTCACATGCAGACGGTCCGAGGCAACCTGGACGCCTTCAAACCAGGACGCGTGCAAGGAGGCGCATTAGCTAAGTTACTAGCCCCTCTTCGAGACAACGACAGAATGGACACTTCTGCAGATCGGGTACGAGGTCGACTTGCAGGAGCAGAAGATGTCATTGCCAACCATGGGCGAAACACCGAATCACCACGACCACCATATCCACCACGTGGAGGATTCCTCCAGAGACAACGAGAATTCAGACGCGACAACAGCCAGATCCAGTGTTACAACTGTCAGAAGATGGGACACTTTAGCCGCGATTGCAGGCAGCCACGGCGCCAGCGTGGATCCCAGACACGAGCCACAGAAACCACGCCCACTAAAGAAGAAAAGGCAGTGGAATGGCTACGGGGAGTAGCCAGCGAAGGAGATGATGTGAAGGATTTGGTCCTGCAACAGTTGATGGGGCAGGATTTTGCAAGCGCCTGAACCCGACGGCCTTGGTGAGGGCAATTCGTTGTAACTCTGTATACATTATGCGCTACCGATCTATGAGAGTTCCAGTTTCGATTCGTGCAAGTTACAACATGGCTGATATAAAAGCATTGGTGGACTCAGGAGCCACCGACAACTTCATCCACCCAAACTTTGTCAAAAGAATGGGATTGGGACAACGGGCACTAGATAAGCCCAAAAACATTTTCAACATCGACGATATCACTAATAAAGCAGGCCAGATAACACACTATCTAACGCTACAAGTGGAAACAGGAGGTGCCAAGCGAGAAATGCGCTTCCTCATCACAGACATTGGCAAAGAAGACGTGCTACTAGGATACCCATGGCTAGCCACTTACAAACCATGGTTCAGCTGGCGCCACGCCACTATAGATGAGAAACAACTCCCTATAGTGTTATGATCAATTAACCCCAGCAACAGAAGGGCAGTATTGGCACAACTCCTCACAGAGGAAACCAATGATGTGCGCGTAGCAAGAATGTTCACAACAGAAACCAAAGAACAAATTGTGGGCGAATTAGAAGAACAAGTATATGGAAGGCGGTCAGCAGTCGAACTAGCAGTCGATGCACAGCAATAAACAAAGAAGGTGGAAGTACCAGAAGAATACCAATGCTTTGCGAAGGTATTTAGCAAGGAAGAATCAAAACGGTTTCTGCCCAAAAGAAGCTGCGATCACGCCATTGACTTCAAACCAGGAGCTCCTGACATCATCGACTGTAAAGTCTACCCCATGACTAGGGCGGAGGACGCGGCGCTAGACGATTTCATTGATGAACAGGTGGAGAAGGGATACATCCGTCCCTTGAAATCCCTGTACGCATCATCGTTTTTCTTTATCAAAAAGAAGGACAGAAAGCTATGCCCCGTACAGGACTATTGAAAAATCAATGACTGGACAATACGAAATCAGTACCCACTTCCCCTTATTGATGATCTCATCAGGGATCTTGGAGGAGCACAGATATTTACTAAACTAGACGTCAGACAAGGTTATAACAATATCCGTATCAAGGAGGGTGATGAACACAAGGCAGCGTTTAAAACGCGCCAGGGACTCTTTGAACCAACGGTCATGTATTTTGGGCTGTGTAACTCACCAGCCACATTCCAGAGCTTCATGAATCAAATATATCAACCCATCATTTCCCGACATGAAGCTAATGGGACAACAATTCAAGTATACATGGACGACATCGCTATCGCAACCACGCAACAGGATGACTCCCTATCCAAACACCAACAGGCGGTCGCCGATGTTCTCAAAGTCGCACAAGAGCACGACCTCTATTTCAAACCCGAGAAATGTGTATTCAATGCCCCCCGAATCGATTACCTGGGGGTAATCCTTGAAGAGGGGGTGACACATATGGACCCCATCAAAATTTCCGGTGTCAAGGAGTGGGCTTCGCCCACCACAGTTAAGGATGTCAGATCTTTCCTTGGTTTCTGCAATTTTTACCGGCAGTTCATTAAAGGATTCGCTTCCATTGCAAAACCACTCAATGAACTCACACGCAAGGACGAACCATGGAGATGGGGAACACGCTAACAAGAGGCATTCCTAGCCCTCAAAAGATGCGTAACTACGGAACCCATCCTAGCACACCCTGATCAGAACCAGCAGTTTGACCTTGAAGTGGACGCGTCGGGATTCGCAGTCGGCGCTGTCTTACTGCAAAAGAAACAAGATGGAAAACATCATCCAGTAGGCTATTATTCAGCTACCCTCAATGCGGCAGAACGAAACTACAACATCTACAACCTCAAACTGCTAGCCATCGTCAAAGCACTACGCAACTGGAGACATCTGTTAGCAGGATCTCCGCACAAAGTACGCATATTTTCCGATCACATGAACCTCCAATACTGGCGAGACCCCCAGAAGATCAGCAGGAGGATCGCCCGAGAAGTACTAGAGTTGGCCGAATACAACTTCGAAATCTATCACGTCAAAGGAACTGCCAACAGACGAGCCAATGTGCTCTTGCGCCGACCAGATTACGACCAAGGGGAGAAGGACAATGAGAACGTTACTGTCCTACCGGAGAAACTATTCATACGAACCAACAAAACGCCAAGGGGAGCGCAAGACGAAGACATCATACGCAAGTGGGTAGACCCCCACAAACTAACCAAAGCCGACAACCTTTGGTGGTACCAAGGAAGATGACTAGTAGTTGCGGGGGCAGACATCAGAGAAGTCATATCTTCTCATCATGATCCACCAATTCACGGTCACCCAGGGATTGCACGCACCAGACAGCTGGTAAAACACCACTATTGGTGGCCCTCACTGCAACAAGATGTTGCTGAATTTGTGAAGGGATGCACAGAATGTCAACGATGCAAAGTCAACACGCACAATATGAAGGCGCCATTACAACCTATTTTCCCGAAGCCGGACGCTACGCCGTTCGAAGTAGTAGCCTTGGACTTCATCACCAAATTACCGACATCGCGAAACTTTGACTCTATACTTACGGTCACTGACCATGACTGCTCAAAGGCGTCAATATTCATACCATGGAAAGAAGAAATATCGGGTGAAGAAACAGCAGCCCTCTATGCCGAACACGTGGTCAAACACTTCGGACTACTGTCGAAAATTATCAGTGATCGAGACCCTCGGTTTGCGTCCAAGTTCACAAGGGAACTATGCCGTATACTGGGGATACAGCAAAATATTTCCACAGCCTATCATCCTCGGACAGATGGACAGTCTGAACGTACTAACCAATGGCTAGAACAATACCTCAGATTCTGGGTCAACGAGAGGCAGGACGACTGGGCACCACGCCTAGCCATTGCCGAATTCGCACACAACAATTGGATCAGCGAGTCTACTCGCGAGTCACCATTTCACCTTCTAATGGGATATCATCCTCGCACTAATTGGACAGATATGCCATCCCCTATCCCACAAGTCACCACACGCCTAGAACAATTGAAAGAATCAAGAAACAGGGCACAAGGACTCATGCAACGGGCGCAAGAGTCATGGGTCAGACACCGTGACACACCCAAATATCAAATAGGGGATCAAGAGTGGCTAGAAGGACGCCACCTACGTACTCACCAACCAACGACAAAGCTTGCGCCCAGGAGACATGGACCCTTCAGGGTCATCCAGGTGATGTCCCCTGTCAACTATCGCCTCAAACTTCCCACGCAGTGGAGCATCCATGATGTGTTTCATACAGATCTCCTGACGCCTTACAAAGAAACGCTGATTCACGGCGCAAACTATCAGCGCCCACCACCCGATTTGGTGGAAGGAGTGGAAGAATACGAGGTCGAAAAGGTACTAGACTCGAGAAGACATGGGAGAGGGTGCAAACTCCAGTACCTGATCAAATGGAAGGGCTACCCAGACTCTGATAACCAGTGGGTCAACTGGGATGACGCTCATGCAGAAGAGGCAATTAGGGAGTTCAAACATTTGAACCCCGTCAGAGAGACTCACATAAAGGCAAGTTGAGTTTGCGGAGAACAATCAGCATTGCTACCACTTCCCTCTATGACTACCAACAGCTCTTTGTTCCCCTCACAATATGTCGTCGACTTTGACTCCCTCGTACCTATTACATCCTACGACGACAATAACAACGTCGATGACCCCCTCTGCTCGGCAGTGGAGCACGTTAGGGTGGCTGCCGAACGAGTGGCGGCGACCCGGGACATTATCAATGCAGCCCGCGACCTCACGGAAGCATTCCGCCATTTCCCCACTCCAGAGGGAGGCAGACTTGAAGAAGACAGCGACGCCGGACAAGCAGCTGTGGAAGAAGGTCGTCATTGCCTGGAGGGCGGATCAGATGTGGGTAGCGAGGGGGAGGGAGATGGAGAGGAGGATGAAAGCGGGAGACTTTACCTGGGCAGTCCATATCCCACCGCCGTTATTGACATCACCGCTGACTCGGACTCGGACTCGGGCGACGAGTCTTCCTATCATAACGCAACTGTTACGTGCAAGCTGCACGTGAGCCTGACTTAGGCAACGTAGAGTGAACGCGGTGACTCAGCAGTATTCCTACTCGAGCACGAAGGCTGAGTTACGTCTCAACGCGCGAAGGCGGAGTGGTTGCTTTGACTGTTTGATGCGCGGTCCCGAAGGACGAGAGAGAGAGAAACACGGCTTTGGATAACAAGACAAGAGTGTTACAAGAAATCCAAGCTATCGACCACAACAGTCGATAGCTTCCTTATATAGTACCGTACCGTAGCCTGCCTCGGTCAGCAAGATCGCCACTACTACTAATCCTCATCCTATGCTGTGTAATCGTCCACGTATGATCAGTAATCCTATCACAAACCATCAGTCATCGTACAGTAATCAGTCATCTCCTTTGTCACGTCGTCAGTCATCGTACAGTAATAGTCCGTTATGCCATGCCCCCTGAGTTATTGGCTTAGGTCAGATACTCACTATGACCCGGGACGTTACATCACCCCCTTCACAAGGGTGAGCGCCCTCGCTCCACTACCCAATTGGGCACCGTGGTTAACCCCACGTCGGTCTCGTGTTCGTCTCGTATTCTCTGCAGCGCATGAGCCCTACCCAGTCGCTTCGCCGAGTGGCGCGAGCGATCAACGTGTACGAAGATATCATCTTCGAGCTTTTTGATCGCTGCTTCCAACTCCTTGATGACTTCCTGGGACGAGCGGTAGCGCCTCACTTCGGCGGCAAGGGAAATGTCCCCCAGCCTAGCGAGGGCCTCGTCTACCTGGCGTCGTCCCCGGAAGTCAGCGCGAAGGTACAGTAGTTCTTCGCGGGTGTACTCAGCTGCGGGCCCCATGTCTCGACATGGCTCGGCGTGTATGTCCCCGCGGTATATGGGTGACTCCCTCCCCATTGTTCCAAAGGCCTCCGGGTTGTCGAGCATCCTCACCCGCACATACCTAGCGGGGATGCGTCGACCCTCGTGCTCAATCACCATGGGCACCCAGTTCATCCCGTTGTTGAGGACGAACCCACTGGGTGTAGGCGATAAGGTACGGATAGAGCGCCTCGGCGCGTGTTGATGGGTGAGGAGTCGCGGGCCTCTGCGTATGACGGGAGTCCTCGCATGGCGTATCCTTCCTCCGCAGTCAGTCCATAGACGACAGCAACCGGTGGTGCTCGTCCTTCGTCATCCATGGCTTCTTCGGTAATGTCGTCTTCTTCTTCGTGGGTGGTTCGAGGGGGGATGCGCATAGGAGCGCAGTGACAGTAGCTTTGTGGATTGTCGCATCTGGTACAGATGACGTGGGCGTCGTGGTAGGAGCCGTCGGAGGACTCGTCACTATCGTAGCGGTCGACAGCGGTGGTGGATGTGAAGGCGGTGGAGGGCTGGAGGATACTTGCCTCATCAGCCGTTGTATCCTCATCCGTCTCTCCTTCGGCATCATCTTTGTCACTTGGTCCAGCCGCCATGAGGTCATCACCTCCTTCAACAGCCCGTAGTCCTTCCTCATCTGCCTCCACTCTTCTGCTTGCGGGTGTGGGGAATCGCTGGCGAGCCTCGGCCAGGTCTCATTCTTGCTGTTCTCGTTCGTCTCTATCTTGCTCGGCGACCGCTCGGACCTGCTCGATGGCGGAGCAGAACGGGTCGTCCACATTGTTGGTGGTGTCATAGGTGACGAGCTCCTCGACGGGAGGGAAGTCAATGGTGATGAGAGTGAGTGGGACATGTGCCATTGGAGTAGGGGTTGATGTTTTTGTTCGTTCCATCGTTGCTGCTTTTATGTGAGTTTCGGACTTTGGATTGGACTGTTTGAACTTCCTTATCTCTTCCTCCACATGGACATCGTCCCATGGGACCCTTTGATTGTCCGAGTCGGGATAGCCCTTCCATTTGA